>KZ308376.1:169518-222000 GCA_000376725.2 Ladona fulva
ACATACTCTGTCGGAGGAAATACCTACAGGAGATGAGGAATTGTAAAGTAATAAATGGAGAAAGTTTAACGCAGCAACATAGACTAGTGGTGGCGGACTGCTATATTAAAGCAGATACCAAAGTAAAGCACAAAAACCAAAGACAGCAAAGAATCAAGTGGTGGAAACTGAAGGAGGAAACCTTAAGAAACAAATTCAAAGAAAAAGTACTAGAGGAACTGAGGTTACCAGAAGGGGTACAGGAATGGTGGGAAATAAAAAGCAATAACATTAGAAAAGCCGGAGAAGAGATCCTGGGTAAAACATCAGGGAATGGTCTACCAAAGTAAAAGGAAACGTGGCGGTGGAACGAAGAGGTACAGAAAGAGATAAAAGAAAAGAAAGAAGCGAAGAAGAGGAGGGATTTGACAGGGTCTCAAGAAGACATAGAAACGTATAAAATGAGAAAGAAAAATGCGAAATGGTCTGTGGCAAGGGCAAAAGCAAAGGCGATTGAGGAAGCTTATGAGGAAATCGAGAAGAAAAATGGCGAAAGACAGATGCTTAGGATAGCTAAAGCTAGAGAGAATGCCCATCAATTAGGAAAATAAAGGACACATCAGGAGTTGTATTACGAGAAGATGATAAGATCCGGAGTAGGTGGAAAGAATACATGCATAAACCTGCATTTGATGTTCGTCGACCTAGAGAAGGCGTATGACAGGGTGGCCAGGCAGGAAGTTTGGANATTAAATTAATAGCAAGGTAAAAAATATCTCCGATCCTCTACTAAAAGTTTTCTAAGTTATGCATTATCTGCGCAATATACCGCATTTCGTATCAGTACTGCATTCCTAAAAGAAATTTGATGTCGGTAACGTAGAACCTGCGATATAGACAATGAAATAACAGAGCAGAACAAAAACTCGGCTTAGAAAATATTTGAATTGCCGCCATTTCCAACGAGGCTCTGACGTCATGCGCGAACGCGCCCCAAATTCGTACTCCGATGAACTCACCTTCTCTTTTGTTAGTCTTCCCACCATGATGTCACCGTATTTCCTGGACGGTAAGACGCACTTATTCTCCTCAGAAATGTAAGATAAATCAGCGATGAACGGCGTATTTCGACTTTTGTGACTTATAGGAAGGAAACGGGATGGCCGCATATGGAAATCAGCGACCACAATGCACGCCATTCATCTTCGAAACCCAAGAAATCATCCCCAACGCTGTTGTGTGAGTGTAACACCCCCGCGCTCAGACACGCCACTGCACAATCGTGAAATTTTAAATGCAGCGTTTGAAATAGTGTGTTTAATGTTTGTTAGTGATCTTTCCCACGGCACATAATTCGTAAATTTAGGTAATAATTTTATGAAAAAGTGCGTTTTAAGGAAAAACAGCAATTCATCCAGAAGATGTGTCGCGCACCCATTTTTTGTTGAAGGAATTTAATCAACTCATAGTTCGTAGGCATTCTAAATTTTGCGATTGAAATTGGGAATGTGTCATTTAAGAATGTTTACGATAACATTAGTACCCCGCAAACCGCCGTATGGCGTATGGCATGGGGTGTGAAAACATCGAACCTCTTCATAAGCTACCTGATTGGTATTTCTAATGTTAGTATCAGGAAAAAGAGACCAATAATAGCTATCCGTTCTCGCTATAATCTCGCGAAATCTGTCGTCTGTTTTCGGAAATCACGCTGGCTGAGTACGGGAGTCACTAAAATCACGTATTTCGCCGTGCAAATCAGTACTTAAAAATGTGTGTAATAACTTGTGCCTATACTCTGTTCTTTTATCCTTAAGAGATTCCCAGCTGAGAGTTGCGATCATTTCTAATACACTAAATTGTTCTTAATAGAAAAAAACAACTCTCCCAATAAATAATGTATCATTATAACTGCTATTTTCTTTTTTATGAATCAGAATATTCCTGATCGAATGGTAATTGACTATCCTCCTGGCATTACATGTACACACCATTCATGCAGAGACTCTACAGAATCGAAAGCAAAACTTTTTACAGTAATGATTCTGAACCTTCCATATAGGTAACACCAGCACTTCCCAGATACACAAGTACCATTATATAACGCATGTTTCTATAACCTTAAATTGAATAACCACCTAAGATTCAACTCAAAACGTATCCAAATACTTTATTTTCCACAATCTGGGATTCCGATCTTAAAATAAAATTCTACGTATACCAAAAGCTAATCTGAATGAATAAACCCTTAACCTAAATACCCTCTCTCAATTTGATCCAGATGTTCTCCCCTAACCCGTGATCTTCAATAAGAAAGTGAATTTAATAGTGTTTAATATAAAAACATGGATGAGAACCCAAGTCAGGAGTAATGGACAACATTCTTCCAACTGGAAATGTATTTTGTTCTTCGTCGCCAAACGATAATTAAGTTGATTCTGACCATGATTTCATATCCGTACCAGTATTGTATGTACTGTGTAATTTTGGGGTTACTATTGTTCAATTATGATCGATGAATTATGTGTGATTTCTATATATGGTTGCTACCATGGAGTAGGTTCCTTATTGCAACCTTTTCGATGATAATAATGATAATAATTGATACGAATATGACAGTGTTTATTTATTGTAAGTATGTTGCGATTTCCCCTCTGATCAGCTGGCAACGCTGTAGGAGAGTAAATATAAATATTAATTTAGATTTCAATTGCCTGGCATTCGCTCAAAGACGGGAAAGAGGTAACCCCCTTCAAGGCAATACATTACATATATAAACTAGACATTAAAAAGTAACTTGTTATAAAGTTATCCATCAATAAACACATTCACATGTTAAATATCTACATTACGAAAGCATTCCCGAACAGTTTGGAATATACGCGGCATATTATTTTAGTGGTTAGTAAACTACTTGGAAAGTAGGACACCTGGGTTCGAGCCCCACTCCTGTCGCTACTTCACACCTGTTATTGCTTGGGTTTCAGCCGCACTGCTCAAGTCAATAAACTTCCCCTAATATTTGCATTAATATTCACTCATTAAAAGGTTATATGATAAAAGATATGAGTGAAAATTACACGTGATGACAGTATATAGATTTTTACATCGTTAAATTTTAGGAAATACTGAGAGATCAAGAAGGCTTTCCAGATAACCTGACTCCGATTTGGAAATTTCGTTGGGTTAGAATGGTATGGTGCCAATATACTGTTACTGGTGCCATATCAGATTCAGTGAAACATTTCCTGTCTTAGTGTGCAGGGTAGTGCTTCTACATTGAGAGTGGTGGTCCCTCGACCTACGAACCGCTCAACACACGAACTTTTTTCGAACTCCATTGAGACTTAAAATACGTACTTAATTTCGACATACGAACTGTGGTGCTTTTATTAACCAAGTACTGTAGTATTTAGGCGCAAGCGTATGTAGATAGAAATGCAATAAACCTCTCCCTGGTGCAATTGTCCGTCTAATTTGTCAGAATTTACAACAATTTGCACAATTTGACAAAATTTACGCGCAACGCCTTAATCTTTGTCTGTTATAGTAGAAAACAATAAAATATAATGTGATTCCTATGAGATTTTCCTATGATAAAGATGAAAAAGCTACGGAGACAGTTCTTAGAAAGAGAGAACCGTATGTGAGATTTGCTACTCGCACTATGCTTATATCGTGTTCATTTTATATGCAATATTTAAGCCGATAATTCTAACAATGTGCGGGAAATTAGGCACAAAAGATCCCTAAAATGGCCACGCTTTCTCAGTGTTTAGAGACCGATCGGATTTCACACACGTAGCCATGAGGTTCTCTGCTTCGTTTCCGTTTTGCATTGGCAATTTCAGAAGAATTAATTCTGTTAGTGATAGAGAAGTCGACCAAAGAGATCAGTCATAGGTCAGTCCTTTTTTACGGCATATTTGCTCGAAGGTAGTCTAAATAATCGTTTAACTATATATGACCAAAATTATTTAAATGATTAGGGCCAAATTCGTTTTTCTCTCGTTCCTATTGATTGGGGTCATATTGCAACCTGCAGATATCTAAATATCTAATATCTAAATAAATTTTTGTTTTCAAACATTTCGAGACAGAACAGGTTAATTGATTTACCGTAAGATACAATGGAAAACTGGGTTTCGAGGCACGAACTTTTCGGGATACGAACTCCGGTCTGGAACGAAATAAGCTCCTAAGTCGAGGTACCGCTGTACTGGAATTCACACACATTTGTCTTACTCTTGGCTGCGAAAATATGGAAGCTTATTGGGTATGAGCGTCGCTTTGTAATGGAATTCCACTCCTTATTGAGTGCCAAAAAAAAGCTTTTCTTTCGTTCATCGCACTACGTTGAGTTTCGCTGCAATCTGGCTCAATGTGGAATTACCTCACTCCTCATCTTGCCTAGAATCCCTGAATCCCTCTCCATAGGTCTTACTTTTGGGTCTGGTAGTGGTGAATATCATCAGCTGATGGATTTATACACAGACAGTCGTATGCATAAACTATTCATCGCTGTCAAAGAAACGAGTTTAATTCGAGAATGAGAGAACAAAACACTGTCGCTAAATGAGACGTAGACAAGCATTCCGTAGCCAAAGAAAGCAGAAGAAGTGGGTTTGAGAGGCAGTCATTCGAGTGGAAAACCACTTCGCCGACTATGAATCAGCGGATGAATCGCTTTCCGCCATATTGCGAATTTCGCTCCAGCGTCGATGAGTCTGGAAAGACGCCGAGGAATTTCTGACGTCGAGAATATCGAATGCCAAAGAGTAAGTGTCAAAAAGATTGGGTAAATGTGATGGTTAATTTTATATAGGCCTTAAACACCCGTGTGTTCCTATGGGAAAACGCGTGGCCTCGGCTTTATCTATCGCCTTGGTTGTCAAGGAGACGGGTTGTTTACAATTCTAGATTTCGTAAAATTTTCATCTTTTTTTTCAAATTATCCGAATATAAAAAGGCATTCCACGACCAAGATAAGCAGTTATTCGGAAAAAATACCTTACGCAGTTCTCAGACGCAGGATGGGAATCCTTGAGAGAAAGGAGATTAGGCTGCGATTGCTTGATAAATTCAGAGAAAGTGCATTTGCAGTTATCGGTATTATGCGACCCCCTTCTGCTTCTTTATCCGAGCGTAAAATAAGAGAAATAGATGCGGGAACAAGTCTTTTTAGGGACTCATCCTTTCCGCGATAACAATAATCTAAAGAGGTAACTCGAACGCCTGGTGTTTACACCCCCTGCCACACGCCGAAAGGCGGCTTTCAGGGTATTTATGTAGATGTAGTCAAACTTTGTGTGATATTTATAGCAGCACGTAACCAAAGTCCCTCGTCATGAAAGAAAAACTCGTCCCGAATATCTGTTGCTATGATTCCACTCAGTGATCGAGATTTAGCATCTCTCGTTGCGATGGCAAACGCAAAATGGACGTAGGTCGAACTGATAATGTGCGCAGGGAGGAGACATTTAGCTTACATTATAGCTCTCCAAGTCCTAGTATCGAGAAGTTCCCTTTCTGAGTGAAAGTTGTCGATCTCGACTCAATTCGTGCACTTCCTAATTGTCACTTTCATTGTTCACTGACACGTCGGGAAACAAACTGGACGCCAACTGCGCTAATTAGGCGTGACACTCCCTCGGTCACGTCCCGATGAAACACTTTCTAAGATCCCCTGATTTATACTCAAACGGTTTCCGCAAGAAAAACCTACCTGGACATCTGATTGGCCTCAATCAATCGAATATAGCACAGGGTCGTAATTGAGCGTGATTTAAAGAGCGAATTTACAAGCAGATATAATTATGTAAGAAAAAGAATGTTGGAACACGGCTGTTAATGAATTAGAGGTTTAAAAACACTCCGTAAGCCATGTTTCGGCAATCGGAATTCGAGCTAAGAGACAAACGGGAAACTCCGGATTGCCGATTTCTGGGGAGTCCCAATAATCATTTCGGAGACAAAGCCTCCATCTTCAGGGGGTTACCACAAGAGACTGAAGACGGAGGCTTTGTATCTGAAATGATCATTGGGACTCCCCAGAAATCGGCAATCCGGAGTTTCCCGTTTGTCTCTTAGCGCGAGTTCCGATTGCCGAAACACGGCTTACGGAGTGTTTTTAAACCTCTAACATATAATTATGATGTTACATAAGGAATAGCGTTGAAGACGCGCTTGGATGAGATAACATTTGTTTCGAATGATCTGAAAGTATACGGAAGGAAATTGTTGTCTTTTGCTATACTTTTTCAACAAATTTCTTCATACAGCAGAGTCTCGATTCCGAAGTCCCGTTCTATCCAATATTTGTGCGTTTTTCACTTACACCCACATGTACCAGAATACCGCTTAAATTACTTCTGCTGTAACCATGCCAGTACAGCGTAGACAAGCAGACGTTGCCATAACAATTTGGAGACAATCCGAGAAAAGAAAACAGCAGCTGGGGAATTGGCGCGTATTTTACGAAGGGAAAGAGAAATATTTTACTTTAAAATTGTTTAAAAAGAATTTAAAATACACGTCGTGCTACGGAAAGGTACGAAAAATGCGTGTTTATTTCACGAAAAAGGCGTGTTTATTTCATAATGAAGTTTGCAAGACGACCATATCGTAGAGTTGCGCAGTGAGAGGGGGGGATTTCATGGTTCAACCCCTCCCCCCCACACACAAGAGGGTTAAATTCTTTAAGGAAGAGATCACAATGTAGTTCCGCAATCTTCGAAAGATCAATTGTTTTGCTACGTGTAAATCTCCTAGTTTTCCATCTAGCTGATGTTTCCAAAGGGAATTTCTTTAACATCTCTTGTAATGATTATACTGATCCCTGTAAGGTAGGCATATTTTCGTTCTCAACTGTTTCTGACCCCACATAGACGTATCCTGGCTGTTCTACTCCTTCCGTATTATTCGAGTATTCGATTATTCAGGTTGGCCACGTAAACTCGGATATTAAGGACTAATATAGTTTCCAAGCAGCGATCCCTACAATTGAACCCAATGACCTATACTCGTCGATTGTTGTTAATAGTTGGTAAACTATGGTAAGCTTATAACAATCATGAAAACGGTCTCTCCATAGGACCCTGAGGGAATGATGGGCGACCACAACGAAAATAATATCTGCACAAAACCAAACCAATCCCCTCGAAATAAGGAACTGTCCAGCCAACGAAAGATCCAAAGTTTTCCTGGCGGGTCTCAAGAACAAAGGGGCCCTAGAAAACCTAAAGGGCCCTCCGAAGTCAGGCAAAAGGCAGAGGAGGGCACAGAAATGTTATATAATAATTTTCTTAGTTCACCGAAGGGATTTATTATAATTAATACCGAATATTTGGTTTAATGAAAGTCAAATCAATGTCGATTCTGGTATTTTAGAAACAGCCTGACTTAAATTTATGATACAGTTCAGTTAGTTATTTTGTGGATTATTAATCTTTAACGAATTAAATTATTCGTTATCTGAGGTATCATTTTAGAATTTTCATTGACTAAACATTCAAAATGGCAAATGAAGTTAGGAGTACACATAAAAACCTTATCTATAAAATGATATATCGTGTGAATGTCAAACCTAACGGAAACGAAGTTTCTATAGCAACAAAAAAGAAGCTAATGAAAAAGTAAATTACATTTTTTGCCGCGACAAGAAATATAACAAATCGATATGCTGTTTAAACTGATGGTAACCAGGAGACGAAGTAGAAAACGTCATCATCTTCCGTCTGATATACTTCACCATATGCGAATGCGGAAATGTAGAATATTTTTGAAAATAGCAATATGCACAGGTACACAAACTTTATTATACAATAGATGTAAATACGAGTATATGTATATTATTGTATTGTAGCTTAGATTGTAATTGTTTAATTGTTGTAGTTATTGTTTGTTGACAAGCCTTTCTCTGTTCAGGTGTAATTATAACTATATATTTACATAATATCGTTATTCCAAAGATATTTGACGTTTTTAACATAGTTTTACGATAAATTTAATGAATTATCAGCTAATCAGTTAGTCACTCTCGGTTATCCGCCATTTTATCTTCCCATTGATTACTTTAATTGCTGTTTTGATGTGTTTTGTAACACAATTACATGTATTTCACAATGTTCTCTTTCTAATTTTTCTATGAAAATTTATTTGTAGCTGTTATTTTTATGAAATAATGTCCCTGTACCATTTTGTTTGCGTTTGTGAGATTTAACCTGCCTTTGTCTTAAAATTGTGTTAGCTATCACTAGGTTACTCAGGTTTTTCAAACCCGACTTTCTGCGGGTGTTTTCTTACTGTGACGTAATTTTTTCGCCAAGAAGCGCAGTCTGATTTTCAATTTATAGAACATATCGTGTCTGTTGTGGAAAGAAATCGGCTGGCTAGATCCTCGTCTCCTACGCCATAAGTTACCATGGATACCATAAGTTAGCATGGATACTATAAAGTACATACCATGGATACCATAAGTTACATGAGCCACCATGGACACCATAAGTTACCATGGATACCGTAAAGTACATACAATGGATACCATAAATTACCATAGATACCGTAAAGTACATACAATGGATATCATAAGTTACCATAGATACCATGAAGTACATAACATGGATACCATAAGGAACATGAGCTACCATGGATACCATAAGTCAGTCAGTTGTTGAATCCCAGCCAATGTGTCCCCATAAGAATGCACTGGGAATTTTGATTCGTTTTAATCCAAGAAATAATAACACAAAAACGCAGACTTTATCTAGAATATGTGAATATCTGTATCCGATGCAGAGCAAGAGTCACGCTTAGACGCCTAACTGAGTTGTTCACGGCCGAAGTAGGTCAGTAGAGCAAAGCACGTTCGTATCTGAGTCGAGATAACACGATGATTCGGTAAACGCGAAAGATCGGAATTGCGCGGATCGGATATTTCTATTTTCTGCGAATCAATGTCGCACTTTTCGCACTCAGGGAAAAGCCCTGAGTCTGGACTCCTGCTAACATTGCTTGAAAAATGGAATAAAGAACTTTTACCGTCTAATAGAGCTTATCTTTAATTTGCCGTATTCCAGTCTTGTTCATGACTTTGATGATAATAAAGAGGTTTTACAATATGGGTATAATGAGGGTAATAGATGAGGTATGAGTGATGCTGAATTATGATATTCATTTAGAAGTTTCTTGAAAGTTAAAAACGTTATTCATTAGGTCATTGTCCTGAAAATACACGAATTGTTTAAACCTTGAAACCATCATGGCTCGTTGATGAAACAAGGGGGAAAATACCTCACTCCTCATCTTGCATAGTAAACCTTATTCATCAACCACAGCTTTTCGCAGCTAATGGTGAGTATTCAACCAGGTTTTGAGCCGGTGACTTTACTGACAGCTCTAACGTAATTATTTTAAAAGTCGAATTGACTAAAGATTTACTTTTGGTAAGTTTCTCCTTCGTTATCTGCGTGGAAATTAAGAAAGCAAATCCGAAAGGCTTCCTATTAAAAATAATTCATAATAAATGTGTACAAATTAAGACAATTCAGGACTATTCTATGCTAATTTGATAATACACATTCAAACATTCCAATACATCAGTTTCAAGAATATATTTAAAATAATCTAAATGGGAATCATGGGGCATGAATAAGCTGTCTCACTCCGGAAGGCGAATTGCAGGGTACATCTGTGAATATAGAAATATCGCCTGAGATTTAATATTTTTACATATATAGCGAGCATTGTATACGTTACAGCAGGGTTTTAACTCATCCCGCGTCTGCGAAAATTTTGTCAATTTTCGACATCGAAATGACAATTGAATCAGCTCATTGCAACTTCGTTTTTCATTCGATTCGACGTATCCACGTCGATCTTTCTTCGCTCTAGCCATTTTTTCCCCGTAACATTCCTCAAATATTTGTCTTTAATTCAAGTATAGTATCCTACGTAATGAGGAAGAAAGACCTTATGTTAAATATTCATCCCGAAGGCCGGTTGGGACCACATCCCCTCTATCAAGAGCTAGGAGAGTGGGATGAGGCAGGATGAGGAGTGAGGTAGTTATATACACCATGGATAGCATCAGCTGCCATGGATACCATGAGTTACCATGGATACCATAAGGCACATGAGCTACCATGGATATCATAAGTTGCCATGGATACCATAAGGTACATGAGCTACCATGGACACAACAAGTCAACCCTCTATGTCCCCGCGAAGAAAGACCGCCTCAAAAAACAGTCGAGAATCGTGTGTGAGCAATGGCGGCGCAGGCTTCTTTCGCAGGTTCAGCGCCTTTTCCAAACGCAACGAACCGAAAAGGAAGCGAACTGCCTTCGCGTCCTTCCAAAGATCACCTCAAGAATTTCTTTCCCGTAAAAGAATCATTTCCTTCCGCGCTCTTGTGCGACTTACGTCGTAGAGCCCTTCCGGTCGTTAAGCGGACCGTTACTCGAGCGGATTTTATCCTAATATCAGCGGATCGTCACTTCCGGTTTGTGGCGACATGGAGAAGTCAAGAAGCGCAGTCTGATTTTCAATTTATGGAACATAACGTGTCTGTTGTGGAAAGAAATCGGCTGGCTAGATCCTCGTCCCCTCCACCATAAGTTACCATGGATACCATACGGTAAATACCATGGATATCATAAGTTACTATGGATACTATAAAGTACATAAGGACGAAGGTCCTCGTAAGCTGAGCCACGCCCAGCATACTATTTGCCGCTCGGGTGCAAACATAATTTACCGCCCCTTAAAATTAAATACCAACACCGTACATTTCCTGATTTGCAGATAAAAATGATTTCGTAAGACTGAAAAAAAAACAGTTTTGATGACTTCGTTCCCCGGCTTACATTGGTCACAGAGCTTCGGTGACAATTAATTATGTATATTCAGCATAGTCAATAGTGAGCATACGGAATAGTAAATAGTTTATTTAACCATATATTATCATATATTTAGTAAAATTATCATCGCAAATCGCTTGACTTAAAATTATATGATCTGTATGAAATTTCTCGCAACTTAATACGAAATTTTCTAATATAAATTGTATTGCAACATGAATGACTTCGATTAAATAAACTCAACACTGCATAATTATTCCCTTCTCGTCTTGAGTTATCCGTAATTATTTCCTTCAAATGATTGCCAATCTTCCTATTTTACATTATAATTTTCATAGATATGTCATGTGTATCACACAAAAAAGAAATAATGTTGTTTTAATAATGATAACTGGGGTTCACTATTGGCGCCTTATAGATGCCGCCGCCCGGGTGCAGTGAACCCTTGCACCCGGCGCGGCTCTGCTTATAAGTGTAGCAAAACCTCCTTCATAAGCTACCGTGGATATCATAAGGCGTGTATTCACTTCGGATATGGAATGAGGCTTACTTTGCAAAATGAGGAGTGCGGTAGTTTTCTCTTTGGATTGGATTTTCTGTCTTTATTTCTAGATTGGATAAAAACTATCGTTTAAAACATTTTCTCTTTCATTATATAATTTACCGGCATATTTTAGTTTCTGTCATATCTATAGCAGCTTGAATGGTTCTAAAGATATTAAATAAATAAATAAATAAATAACGTCTTTATTTTGGGCGAAAGATATTCGGGTATTAATTAAGGTCAAATAAACGCATCTATTCCCAAGTGCATGGTGAATATTGATTCCTGAACCAGGGGCGGATTTAGGCTATGAAATGGGCACAGAGATCGGATCGAGGGGCCCAATAGAAAAATATTCGAAATAGAATTTTAAAAAGATATACAACGTTTGGCAAAAAAACAAAATATGGGATGTGCTACTATTCATACAAATTGCCATTAGTTAATTGATAGACTTTACACTATTTATTAACATCTGAATTATGTGAAATGTTACCAGATTATATTGCATCGGAATATATTACATTCAGAAAGTAGTCCCTCCTGCTACGTCACCAAGAGTATTAAAAATTAAGACTGTGGGAAATGCATGTTATGATATGTAACTGAAACTATTTACAACAGGTTTAAATATTTAAAAGTCTAAAAGCTGAGTTAAAAACATTACATTGAATGTTATTCACGAATGCTAACAACAATATTGTAGAGATAACGTTCATCACGGTCAGAATCCTCTTTGAGAGCTTCCGACAGCTATGCTATCTGCAGGAGGAAACTGAAACTATGCACATATATTTGCCAGACATCGAGTAATTCGAACCTACAATTTCGAATAACTAGAATTGCTTTTGGCAGGGAAAACAATGCGGGGCATGTCTTATTGACTCACTCTTTAATATTTCCTATGTCACAATATAATGTAAAATCGTCTAACGAGCAATTCTTTGAGATTTATAGAAATACTACGCATTGTAATTCACTACTTGCGTGTTTACTCTTGGCGTTGTGAAGTGACTGAGATTTTTACGAAAAAATTCGAATTTTTACCCATAATTCCTATTGGGGGCCACAATATGATCTTTGCGCCTTCTTGTGGTAGCTTAAACCCACCCGTTGGTAGAAATAACTCGAAGCAAATTCATAAACAAACTCACCAATTCACTTCAGGACAGCTCTCTTGACTCTTCTCTAGAACAATTTAGGCGAAGTCTTCTACGGCGGGCTTTCTTTCGACTGTCTGAAAACTGCACTGACTTCGCAGAGCGGGTTAAAGCAGACTGATTGAGTTTAGCCCTTGGGCGCCGGAGTCAGTTCGTGGTGCAGACTTGGTTTTCTTTCTCATAAGGGGAGAATGTTTTCGAGGCGAGGCAAAATGTTTATTGTGATAATGACGGGACGCATGGCACTTGCCTCTTGGTGATTCGATTCCACTCCGAGGAGACATTGCGCCCGAGACCAAACAATCTCGGCAGGCGATGAATTTCCGTTCATTCAGCACATGGCAATCTCGAGGATATCGCTTCGATTAAGATTTTGCAAGCTGAGTGGTGACCAGCTAATGGACGTAAAAAAAAGACAATCCTTCCCTTTGGTGGGCGAACAGATAGGATAACTCTGTTGACCACGCATAGTCTCTGGCTCTTGGTTGATTTTTATACGAAAGGTCAGGCTGAGGATCGTGAGAACCCTCAAGACAGGCCCTAAACTCATATCGACCGCCCTTGTGCCGCAGCACATGAGTACATTTTTGAAGAAATGGTAAGTTTTTGAGAGTCCCTCAGCAAAATATTCACTGGGGCCCTTCGTTGGACGAGGCCCCCTTTCGGCCGAGGCCCTCGGCTAGCGCTTAGTTATAAAACCGTCCGTTCTGAAAGATTTATAATTCGTTCGTTCTGGTTCATTCGTTCGTTCTAGTTCGTTCGCTCGTTCGTTCTAGTTCGTTAGTTCGTTCTAGTTCGTTCGCTCGTTCGTTCTAGTTCGTTTGTTCGTTCTATTTTGTTCGTTCGTTCTAGTTCGTTCGTTCTAGTTCGTTCGTTAATTCTATTTCGTTCGTTCGTTCGTTCTAGTTCGTTCGTTCATTCTATGCTGTTCGTTCGTTCGTTCTAGTTCGTTCGTTCTTGTGTACGAATGTTTTATGTTCTGTCCGGGTTGAGTTCGGGCTCAATTACGAACGATTCGGCATTCGAAATTATGGCCAAGTGGTAGCTAGTTGTGCATATTATTCGCCCACCCGGTTAGATAGGCTGATCCAACATCGCAATAAAAGTCAGGCAATAGAGTTTAGGACCATTCGATTCAAAGACTTGTTTATTCCTCGGTCGATACTCGACAGCAACAGGTTGCAGAAATAAATTTAAGCACCCCCTGCCACACGTCTAAAGGCGGTTCTAAGGACACACTTGTAGAAACGTGTTGCATCTCATCACACACTCTATTATTTAGAGCTCTGGGAAGCGAATATCGAAACATAAGCTGTGTATCCAAGAAAGATTTATGTATTTAGAAAGATTTAGGATTTCTTGTTTTCAAAATAAGCCGTGTACATTAACATTTACATTTAATATGATATGACAGAAAAAGAGAAAATGATAGCTAGGGCGTTCCCCGCAAGCGACGCGCAGTTATGTCGCCCGGAAACTGTGAGAAATGGACATGGGTTGCCGAACCAAGGACGGGTTCGGCTAAAGAGGTTAGTCCAATTGAAAAAAGAGACCCAGAAAATAAGAATTGGCACGCTGAATGCTGGGACGATGAATGGAAAGAGCAGGGAGATAGTAGATTTAATGAGTAGAAGAAAGGTGAATATACTGTGCATACAGGAAACCAGGTGGAAGGGAAATAAAGAGAAAGAACTAGCAGAAAGACACAAGCTTATCTACAGTGGGACGGATGAGAAGGGAAGAAATGGAGTCGGAGTAATCATTGACAAAGAACTAAAGGGAGGAATATATGAGGTGGAACGGAAGAGTGACCGAATTATGTGCGTCAAGCTTGAGATAGACCGAGGCTCAACCACTATAATAATAATAAAGGACTTTATTCAGGGAGAGATTGAGACTAACAAGTTTCTTCTTACATCTAACCCTTCGTCATATGATACAAGAAAAGAGAGAGATAGCTTGCAAAAGTACAATGAAGAAAACTACTTTGTGGATTAAAAAACCTAAGCTAAGAGCTCAGGGAAAAATCTCCACTGCAGGAAAACACCCTCAAGAAGGAGGGTGTGAATAGGCTGTGGCTACGCACCACAAACAGGCTGTGAGGAGGAAGAAAAGAATATTTTGTGGAGGCAACTCGACCAGATAATAATGGAAATACCTGAAAATGAAAGAGTAATCGTTGGAGCGAATTTAAATGGGCGTGTAGGGAGAAGGCGGTGTGGAGAAAAAAGACGATTGAGTGTTGGAAAGAGGAATGGGGAGGGAGAGAGAATCATGGAACATGCGGTGGCGTATGATTTGACTATTGTCAACACATGCTTCAGGAAGGGAGAGGGACATCTGATTACCTACAAGAGTGGAGATAGAGTGAGCCAGATTGACTACATACTCTGTCGGAGGAAATGCCTACAGGAGATGAGGAATTGTAAAGTAATAAATGGAGAAAGTTTAACGCAGCAACATAGACTAGTGGTGGCGGACTGCTATATTAAAGCAGATACCAAAGTAAAACACAAAAACCAAAGACAGCAAAGAATCAAGTGGTGGAAACTGAAGGAGGAAACCTTAAGAAACAAATTCAAAGAAAAAGTACTAGAGGAACTGAGGTTACCAGAAGGGGTACAGGAATGGTGGGGAATAAATAGCAATATCATTAGAAAAGCCGGAGAAGAGATTCTGGGTAAAACATCAGGAAAGGGGCCACCAGAGGAAAAGGAAACGTGGTGGTGGAACGAAGAGGTACAGAAAGAGATAAAAGAAAAGAAAGAAGCAAAGAAGAGGTGGGATCTGACAGGGTCTCAAGAAGACATGGAAACTTATAAAATGAGAAAGAAAAATGCAAAAAGGGCTGTGGCAAGGGCAAAAGCAAAGGCGATAGAGGAAGCTTATGAGGAAATTGAGAAGAAAAATGGCGCAAGACAGATGCTTAGGATAGCTAAAGCTAGAGATAGAGCCTCGAAAGATATAACATCAATTAGGCAAATGAAGGACACATCAGGAGTGGTATTACGAGAAGATGATAAGATCCGGAGTAGGTGGAAAGAATATTTCCACAAACTACTGAATGAGGAGAACCCAAGGGGACGCCATGAGGACGGAGAGGCAAGCGAAGGAGTGGTACAGGACATCAACAAAACAGAAGTGGAAGGTGCGCTGAGGAAGATGAAAAATGGAAAAGCGGTGGGAGTGGACCAAATACCAGCAGAAGTGTGGAAAAGTCTAGGGAGGGAAGGAGTTGATGCCCTTTGGGATCTCATGAAGAAAATTGCCCAGCAAGAAAGAATACCCGAGGAATGGAGGAATAGTATACTTGTACCAATATATAAAGGAAAAGGAGATGTTCAGGAATGTGCCAATTACAGAGGTATCAAATTAATGTCCCACACTATGAAGATTTGGGAGAGAGTGATTGAAAGAAGGATACGGCAGGAAACAGTGATAGGAGAAGAGCAATTTGGCTTTATGCCAGGAAAGGGGACAACAGATGCAATATTTGCATTGAGACAGCTAATGGAAAGGCATAGAGAAAAACAAGTAGGCCTGCATTTGATGTTCATCGACCTGGAGAAGGCGTATGACAGGGTGGCCAGGCAGGAAGTTTGGAGGTGCTTAAGAAAGAAGGGAGTGCCGGAGAAATATGTAAGGCTAGTGAAAGAAATGTACCAAGGGGCGAAAACCCAGGTAAGAACAAGTGTTGGCACCACTGAAGGATTCCATGTTGCAGTTGGGCTACATCAAGGTTCAGCGCTTAGTCCCTACCTTTTTGATGTAGTAATGGATGTGCTGGTTGAGGAAGTAAGGAGGAATACACCATGGAACATGTTGTTTGCAGACGATATTGTCCTCTGCGAAACAACACGAGAGAAGCTTGAAAAGACACTGGAAAAATGGAGAAATGTGCTCGAGGAGAGAGGTATGAGGATTAGTCGAACAAAAACGGAGTACATGTCAACGAGTGAGGAAGAAAGTGCGGCTATAGAACTCCAGGGTGAAAAATTGACATCTATAAGGAAATTTAAATATCTAGGATCGATCGTGGAAAGGGAAGGAGGACTGGATGAGGAAATACAGCACAGAATAACGTGTGGGTGGATGAACTGGAGAAAGCTGAGCGGTGTCCTCTGTGACAGAAAAGTTAGCTGTGAGATAAAAGGGAAGTTATATAAGACTGTGGTGAGGCCGGCGCTACTTTACAGCTCGGAGACATGGCCTATAACAAAGGCACAGGAAAGGAAAATGGAAGTGGCCGAAATGAGAATGTTGAGGTGGATGAATGGTGTCACAAGGAAGGACAGGGTGAGAAATGACTTTATAAGAGGAATTACAAAAGTGGGCCCGATTGGGAAAAAGATACAGGAAGGAAGGTTGAGGTGGTTTGGGCATGTGGAAAGAAGCAAAGATGAATATGTTGGTAAAAGAATGGGGAGATTAGAGGTGACCGGAAAGAGGAAGGCATGTCGACCTAAGATGAGATGGAAGGACAAGGTAGCAGAAGACCTTAAAGAGAAAGGCTGGAGACGGGAGGACGCCGTAGAAAGAGAGAACTGGGAAAGAAAAATAAAGCATAGCAATGCGGACTCCATACCACATGGGAAAATACGATATAGAAGAAGAAGAATTGACATTTACATTTGAACCCTACAAGCCGCCAATGGCGCGTGGCAGGGGGTGTGAAAACACGGATAATCCCATCACCTGCTATTAGCTTCTCTAATAAGCCGTGGGATAAACTGTGGTGGGGTTCGATGACCTGCACCACAACCAAACCCAAAAGTCTTTCTTATTTTCCCTTTCCTAGCTCGGACTCAGCCAGTTGTTTACGTTTCCGCCCCCGCTTCCATCTCCGAGGGTTCCATATGCACTGGGAGTGGTAAGGTTCGATGACTCTCTCAATGTGGAGACAATCTTTCGACGTTAATTATGAAACGAATTTGGGGTTATAGATAAAGTCACCGCATTTCCTTTGCAATGTAAGTGATGGCCGTGATTAGTAACTCTCTTTCGCGCGTCACTACTGTCTTTTGTTTTCTTTTGTCATTTTTTGTTTACTCGGCCAATAAATATATCGAATTCAAATTGTCTTATTAATGTCACGACGACATTACATTGGTGTCAGGTGTGTTAGGGGAACGACGACGACAAAACGACCAGAATTAACTATCCGTCCAATCACTTCTCTGAATCGCTTCTTAGTTTTCTCTTGCGCACGTTGCTAACTGGAATAACTATATCAGCTATCTAGATTTTTAGCGATAAATGTTTCGGAAAGTCGGAAAGAAATCTAAAATCTCCCTTGGCAAACCTAGCCGGTATTCCGTCTGAAGATCGGAGACCAATTCTACTTTGTGAGGATCCCAAATGCTCAGGAATACTCGAGGAGAGGTCGAATTAGGGAAAAGTACGCTATTTCCTTTACTCTCGATGAACATCCCCTCAGAATCCTACTGGCTAACCTTTGCATCCCTTTCTCCTAAGAGGTGTATCCATGACATGCGGATTTATTGTTGTTAACATAACAGTGTACCCAAAATATTCGAAGCGATTTTTCCGTTTTCAAAATGAATAATGAAAGAGTGATAGTTTAATACGTCCAATTAACAAAAGTGTGACCAATAGGGAGCGCAAGGCCTGAGATTGGCTGGAAATCTGTAACCGGATTGAATTCATCCCATTTAAGATACACATCCGGTACGTCGATAAAAACCTAATTGAAAGATTAAAGAAAAAAGCTGTAATTTAATTCACGATTCCTCATCGAATGCCTTTTCGACCACAGAAATTCATTGATGTGAACTAATTTCAATCATCGACGATAAAATTAATTTCCGTGAATGAAGATTTCCCTCTTCGAAAGCACATTGATAAAACTAACGCAGGAAAATCAAAAACTAATCAATGTGGAGACAATCATTCGACGTTAATTATGAAACGAATTTGGGGTTATAGATAAAGTCACCGCATTTCCTTTGCAATGTAAGTGATGGCCGTGATTAGTGACTCTCTTTCGCGCGTCACTACTGTCTTTTGGAAGGATTAGAGACTCTCTATCCACTGAAGATCTATTGACAGATGTTAATTAGCAATAAAATCGATAACAATTTCAAACTCATCTGAAATTATCAAACTCCACAGACGTCCGATTATCCGATTCGCGATTAGCCGAGGTTCCGAATTATCCGGGATATACATATTTAGTGCTTTGCTTTTTCACTTTCCTGCACGCCGTTTAAATTACTTTATATTTAACAGATATTTACATTTTCCACAGCAATATTGTTATAATTGTGGAAAAGTAAATATCTGTGTAATATCATGAATTTCCACAACATCACGGAAACCTCCGTAGATTTTTAAATTACTTTATCTGTGACTGTACCATATCAATTCGGCACAGACAAGCAAACTTCGGAATAACTATCTAGATATAAGCGGAGAAAATAAATACTTCTGGACAATTGAAGTACGATATTACGAAGGAAAAGAGAAATATGTTATTTTAAAACATTTTTACGTCAAATGATTCTTTGGTCGTAAATACACGTCGTAGAAAATGGAAAGAGCAAGCCTCTTTCATAATTTACGTATTCTAGACAACTCTTCCGTATTATCCGATTATCCGACTCGGGTCCGGTCCACATGATCACGGATAATCGAGGCTCGACTGTATGTTCATGACAGGACTTCGGATAATTTATATTCAAAAATTTCCGCTAATTTTCAGTGAGAGAGATTCGTCAAATTACTGTATCAAGTCCCCCCAAATACACTCATATTAAAGAAGATGAAATATGGCCAAGTAAATCTAAATTGGTTTAATTTGGAGAATTTAATTTATCAAAGCGGCATGCAGAATCCCACGAAAACAAAGAAAACACGCATCCTATCTACCCAAAACGGAAGAGAAACGAATAATACAGAAAAGAATAGCATAAAAGAAAATATTTCGAAAAACAGAAAAACTGAAAGAAAGAATAAACCAGAATTACCAATAACCAATATTAAAAAATCGACATAAACCACATGGTTGTTGTATAAATCTTCCCTAAATTGATTTCAAGTTTATTTAGATTATTATTAACCTCAAATGCAAGGAAAATGGTTGAAAAATTTAGAGGCCACAATTAGAGAGAGAGAGAGAATTTGAGCAGCTGTTTTTGCGTGAAAATTTCGATACAGCAATTTTAACTAGGATTGGAAAACTAAGAATACTCTCGAATCTAAAACGCACTTTTTTGCAATATCAGAGCTGATTAATTTTTGCATTTAAATTTTATTAATCTCCAAATAAATGAATACTATAAACAATTAAATTTCAGAAATCAACCGTAAATTATTATTATTATTATACAATAAAAAAGTTACAAGTGGACGGAAGTCCGGTGGCAACTTATGGCAAATTAATTAAAGGAAATAGAAAGAAATTAGTAGATTTGTATCTATTGTGAAATATATGTTTAATTTAAACGTATTTTTTTTATTTTCAGCAAGTTTCTCTGCAAGCTGTGTATTCCGTTTAATATAAACTGTGTTTTTTGGTGAATAACGACATCTTAAGCCGGCCATTGACCTGAAAACATGGGATGATGTTTTGGTTGGTTTACATTTCGTCTTTTATGAAGATAAATAGAAAAACTCTTCTACACTATGCCACAAAAGGTTTCTTACACCACCAATGGTTTCAACCCGTTGGGTCGACATCAGGTAAAGACACTTTTCAAACTGATCATAGTTTACAGAGTTACTGGATTCCATTTCGTCTTTTTTATTTCAAACACGGTTCAACTGCGATCGAAGAACCATCTTTGGTTATTCCGTTGACTGTCTCAGTTAGAATAAAGTCTTTTGGAAAATTAACCAATCCTAAAATCAGAAAGTACTTTCATTCGTAATTAGAGTTGTATAAGTAAGGCTTCGGGCGTAAGGCAAAATCTGCAGTTGGTAACATTTATATTGTTGCGTGAGTTGTTTGTATTGTTGCGCAAGTTGTTTATTCGGTCGGTAGGGACGCTACACAGGGTCGGCAGCCATTAAAGGCTTGCTATGAACTCCCCGTTTACCAAAAAGTACAAGCAATAAAGTCGCACTTCATCAGCTCTCAACATTTCTCCAGATGCCAATACCCACCGCTATCAACTAAAAGTAAGTAATTGATCTTTATTAATATGAATAACAGTGTAGATCGCAAGTTTATTGCAGCGGATCAATAAAGAGATTTAACTCGATTGAGATTCGAAGAATCAGCCCTTAAGAAATTCAGGTGGAGTGTGGGAAGGGTGAGGTGGGGACTCGTCCCTAGAATAACCGCTAAGGCCTTCCAGGACAAAGCCCTAAAGCAAACTTGTTTGATAATAAGAAATGTAAATTAAAGAACAAACTTTGTTATGCATTGACTTGTAAATAGAGGAAATGTACTAATTTTAGGGAAAATATTTGGAATGACTTGGTGTATTATGAAGCTAGGAGACATATGTATTGTGATTTTATATGAGATATTCTGATAGTAATAATGTATTTTTGTAACCTGAAAATGTATCTACGGATTATGATAGTGTATTGTTTGGGTTGCCGATAGCTGTTCTGTCGTAGGCAAAAACGTTGTATTCTTAAAATTTGCATTAAAATTTTGATTCCTAATTGCTGCAACAATCTTGTTTCTTTGCTCTTGATACTTGAAATTATAGCTAATATTTTTATGATTACTTTTCCATATTTTGTATAATTTATCTCTGGTTGTTATTTCTTTCATTAATTCCTTGGTCATCCATTCCTTCTTTACAGATTTTTTTGGAGACTATCCTAGTAACAGTAGCTTTGTCACATATGTCCACAAATTTGGTAGTTAATTTATCATATAAATCATTGGAATCAACAGATTCTAATACTTCACACCAAGTACTTAATTCTGACAAATTTTTTTACTTTATTCTTACAAATATTTAATGTAAAATTACTTTTTAGTATTCACATGATCCAACATTTGGTTCAAAGTCCAGAAGTAGTGATGAAATGGTCTGAAGCCCTTGTTTTGGAGATAAAGCTATTGGCATTGAAAGCTTTTCCTCTATACCAAATACGATCAATACAGGATTTAGATATTTCATTTCCAACTATTGCTTCCCTAGTGTAATCATTAATGATGCTCAAAAAGCCATTTCCAGTGAGAGCATCTTTGTACCTTATGGTATTTAAGTCGTTTTTATTTTTCAGATCAATGTTAATATCTCCCAGAATTATACATTCATCAAGTAAGTTGTATTGATGAAAAATTTTAATTCCTGGATAAAGCCAAGAGTACTGCTGAAAGGAAGCATGTAGCTTGCAATTATATTCATATTTACAGTACCTAAATTCCACCGATAACTTCACAATGTCCTATGGATACATTTTGTTCTTCAAAAGTCAGTGAGTCTTTAGCATACAGTAAAATTCCTCCCCCCGCTCAGTTTCTCTTAATTTAAAGTAAGTCTTGTATCCAGCTAAATAGTATAAAGGCACTTCATATTCACGTAAGTTCACTTCAGTAAATACAATCAGGTCAAAAGTTATTTTATCCGCAAAGTGATTGAGTAATATAATTATTTCGTCCCACTATGATTCTTATTGATCTAACATTCAAGTGTAAGCAGTTAATGTCAGGAATTATTCTAATTAAAAAGTCTAAACCATGAAATCTGTAACAGTTTACAGAATCCCTAAAATCTAAACTGTTCACACTGTATATTTAAGTAATCCTAAGAAATAAAAACAATTTTATTTAAAAATAAGAGTACTGAATTATCAAATTATAGTTACACAATTTTGCTGATATCTTTGTCAGCAGAAATTTTTAATATTGGAGAGCTAGGATCTTTTCTTACAAGGATGTTGCCATTTCTAAATATTATTAATAATAATAATAAGAAAACGCTTCGTTGATAAAAACCAAAGTATACGAGACGAAATTGTGTAAACGTGAGTCACAACGGACTAAACTCAAGCGAATAAATCATTACTCTGACATTTCCATTTATTTACATATGCATTCCGCTCCTTCCACGGAAAATCTCGCGATCTCGAAAATTAAGCGCCGAAGACAGCTTTTCGAGCGGCGGACATGCGCCGGAAGTCGTGAAAGGAATACCTCCGAGGAAATCGTTAACATTCAAGAGGCGATCCTCCGCGAGTTTAACAAATCGACTCACGATCGCGGCGCGGGCACAACACCCGGAGGGACTTGATTTGTCTGCTTTTCTGCCCCGCGGAAGCCATCGACCAACAGCTTATGGACAAAGCGGCCGAAGAGACATCGAGGGCAAGTCTCGAAAATCCGAGTTAAGCGCAGTTGAGTGGGCAAAGACGCGGTTCATAGCCCTCTGCGGAGTTTCCTTGGAAACGGACGCAAATTAAATGGACAAATCTGCATCCGGCTGTTTGTTAGCGGTCTTGAGGAGACTTGACAACGGCGCGCGTGGGCGCCACTGCTGTTACGGCGCCCTCCAACCGGAAGAAGAGGGGCTTTTCCTTCCCTTGGCATTCCACGAGAACATGGCTGTCTTTTACCATGACAACATTTTTTGAGGGCTACTTCAGTAGCGGTGATTTCTTTAAATTCATCGCTATAGGACTATATAATGGAGAGAAGGACGTTGCGAATCCGACCAAGAATGATCAGGAGATCCGAGAAATCAAAGAGCTATTGGAAGGAAATATTTGTATTCGGGTAGAACGAAAGGTGATACATTTCGTAAAAAAATGTCACGACAAATCAATTAGCGTTTCCCAGATGTTTCAGGATTGTGTGTATTCAGCTCGAAGGCTGGCGGGTCCTCATCCCTTCTACCGTACGTAGAGCTAGGAGAGGGAAATGAGGCTTACTAGGCAAGATGAGGAGTGAGGTAGTTTGCCCTTGCCTTCCTCACTGAGCCAGAATGCTGTAAACAGACCTAGCCCACGTTAGTGAAGTACTGTAACTCAACGAGTAACACTTTTCGTAACATTACATAAGGAGAAACCTTAATTAATGTCATTATTTAGCATAAATCATACCTCAGTAGCTTTCCTATCATCACAGCCATGAACAAGAATGAGGCAAAAGTATATAAAAAGATACATTTCTCTCTATCCCGTACCTAAAGACAAATGACAAATACTTCATTCATCAAGATAAGGTAGCAGGAACGATGTATAAGGACACAGGATGGGAATTTCTAGAAGATAGACGAATCAAAAAAGGATTAATTTACTCGATAAATTCAGACATTGCGTTCTTAGAAGATGTAGCCGATATTATCCGTCCTTCTGTTTCTTACGCAGTTCTGATTCTGAGAGAAAAATCAGGCAAATAGATGTTGGAACTAGTCACGTCAAGAATTCAGTTTTTCCTCGAACGATACGAAAAAGTAATCGATTAGGGAAATAGAGCCATGGTCATGCACCACCTGCCACACGCCCAAAGGCGGCTTGTAGGGTATACATGTAGATTTGGATGTAATTAGTGAGACAGACAGTTACTTCTGTTCGCATCTTCATCAGACCATTAGAGATGAAATGAAATGAACTGCAAATTCTGACAAGAGTTTGTCAGAGGTGTATTGATTCGCCTTTAGTTGAGGGCGGATTGTGTAGGAGATGTGTAAATTTAAATGCATTATTAATAAATCATTTAAATAGATATAAATAGCCGTAGAGATATTTTTAATGCTTATATTCCTTTTTTGAAGTCAAATCCGCGAAATTAAAGCTGTAAATATTTGAAATCACTATTATCATTATATTTCAAGGATTCGATCCCTGAGAGGACCCTTCGATAGGGGATAGTGGTAGTAGGGTAGTCCCAAAAGCAACATAACATAATCGGTAAAATCACCATCGTCACCAGCCGTACTTAATCATAACTAGAAGTAGGCAGAAGAGAAACTTGTAAATATTACATTAGCATAAATTTATACATTTGTGTTCACCCAGTGTTCCTCAGCAGTAAATTCTGTTTACCAGTCTACTCTGCTCTCGAAAATACTAATTAAATATCGCGGGACAACTTCTTGTATCGAATTTTCTGTCCCACCGAACCTAAAAATGTAAATCTACAGAAATACCATGCAAGCTACCTTTCAGCGTGTGGCAGGGGGTGTAAATACCAAGTTTTGGAGTTACCACTTTAGCTCATTGTTATCGCGTATCGTTCACGGAAAGAATGAGTCCCTTAAACGACTTCTCCTCGCATCAATTTTTTTTATTTAACGATCTTTGTTGAAAGTAGGAGGGGGTCGCAAAATACCGATTACGTCTCGCAAATGTACTTTCTCTGAATTAAATCGTTAATTTTCCGCAAATTTGTTATTCTTAAAGTATTCATGCGAATGGAGATAAGTTATATTCAACAACAGCGTTCGTTGTCAAGACGGCGTTTAATCACATGCACGAAATTTTACTGAATATTCACATTTTATACTGATATTACTTTAGATTTCGATAATTAAGCATTATTATTACCTAAACCATAGTTTGCTCTTTTGTCAAAATTTATACTTCAGCCTGTCTTGATCTTCATATCTCTCGAGTTTTCGGCGGCCATTTGCATGTTTGGTTACCAACGCCTTGTTGACTTAGTTACAGTTGTCGCAAAATGGTAGCCGCATTTTATTTTAAATTTTCGAACAATCGGCACTTGTTAAAATTGTTACAAATATGTATCCCAAGTACGAAAACGACAGAAAAGAAGAGTTCAGTCGATCATTTAAAATATCAACCACCAATTTCGACAGTAAGATATCGCAGACTTCATTTCCAAAGAGAGAAACAAATGAAAACGTGCGATATCGGCGAGAGAGGCCAACGGAAGGACGGCGTCGGATTACTCCGGACACGCGTGTGAGAGCATCGGAGGAATTTATGGCACTCGCACGCTTGGAATTGTCAACGAGAAAAATATAGACCTCAATGGTAAAAAGATACGCTCGTATTGCATTTCTTCAGGCGAAGAAGTTGAAGAAATGTTGGGGGGCCACACAGCAAGACTTCATCGAATATTAATACATCTTATACATAGAGCAGAAAGATTGAATGTTGAGCTAAATCTCAAGAACCAGATTTCGCACAACTTTCAAACTTTGAAGACCGTTAAATGTCTTCCCCGGACAGATAATAGACTGCTTTTTATTCACCTAACCGTCTCCAGTTCGACTCCAGACGTTTTGAAAATTGTTTCCATAAGAAATGCATGTAAAACTTACTTGTATCCCTTGCAGGGTGTATTTCTTTTGCAAAATTAAACTAGAAAGAACAGGCGTACGAAATTGAGACAAGCACCAAAAGAAGGAAAATTGAATGAAGATTCTTATTTTTGTCGTCGAATATTGATTTCTGTTCAAAATTGCAAGAATTTTGATAAAATAAACGAAAACATTCCAAAATTTTACGGCTGTAAACAAATCGTCCCCCTGACGACTAATTCCATTGTTGAATCCGAGCTCAGTCATTTTCCTTTACGAATGCATTGGGAATTGAGGCCAATTTGAAATACATGGTGATAATTAATGACAGACTATGCGGAGAGGAAAAAAGTTTACGTGATTTTAGCATTTGCAGTTGCGAACGATTTGCAATTACGAATCGCAGGGACAAAAGTACGACAATTTATGAGAGATTTATTAATCAGCTCATCTTTAAACGGGATTTAAAAATGGTGGAGCTTTTAAATGTTCTTTAGGTTGAGTAAATCTATATATATATACATATATATAATGTCACGACAAATCAATTAGCGTTTCCCAGATGTTTCAGGATTGTGTGTATTCAGCTCGAAGGCTGGCGGGTCCTCATCCCTTCTACCGTACGTAGAGCTAGGAGAGGGAAATGAGGCTTACTAGGCAAGATGAGGAGTGAGGTAGTTTGCCCTTGCCTTCCTCACTGAGCCAGAATGCTGTAAACAGACCTAGCCCACGTTAGTGAAGTACTGTAACTCAACGAGTAACACTTTTCGTAACATTACATAAGGAGAAACCTTAATTAATGTCATTATTTAGCATAAATCATACCTCAGTAGCTTTCCTATCATCACAGCCATGAACAAGAATGAGGCAAAAGTATATAAAAAGATACATTTCTCTCTATCCCGTACCTAAAGACAAATGACAAATACTTCATTCATCAAGATAAGGTAGCAGGAACGATGTATAAGGACACAGGATGGGAATTTCTAGAAGATAGACGAATCAAAAAAGGATTAATTTACTCGATAAATTCAGACATTGCGTTCTTAGAAGATGTAGCCGATATTATCCGTCCTTCTGTTTCTTACGCAGTTCTGATTCTGAGAGAAAAATCAGGCAAATAGATGTTGGAACTAGTCACGTCAAGAATTCAGTTTTTCCTCGAACGATACGAAAAAGTAATCGATTAGGGAAATAGAGCCATGGTCATGCACCACCTGCCACACGCCCAAAGGCGGCTTGTAGGGTATACATGTAGATTTGGATGTAATTAGTGAGACAGACAGTTACTTCTGTTCGCATCTTCATCAGACCATTAGAGATGAAATGAAATGAACTGCAAATTCTGACAAGAGTTTGTCAGAGGTGTATTGATTCGCCTTTAGTTGAGGGCGGATTGTGTAGGAGATGTGTAAATTTAAATGCATTATTAATAAATCATTTAAATAGATATAAATAGCCGTAGAGATATTTTTAATGCTTATATTCCTTTTTTGAAGTCAAATCCGCGAAATTAAAGCTGTAAATATTTGAAATCACTATTATCATTATATTTCAAGGATTCGATCCCTGAGAGGACCCTTCGATAGGGGATAGTGGTAGTAGGGTAGTCCCAAAAGCAACATAACATAATCGGTAAAATCACCATCGTCACCAGCCGTACTTAATCATAACTAGAAGTAGGCAGAAGAGAAACTTGTAAATATTACATTAGCATAAATTTATACATTTGTGTTCACCCAGTGTTCCTCAGCAGTAAATTCTGTTTACCAGTCTACTCTGCTCTCGANAAAAAAATATATATATTAAGCAGAAATTCTGTGGGTTTTTTTATGTGTTTGTATGTTTGTCTGAGATTGGAGTCCACACAGTTTGTCCAATTTGCATCAAACTTTGCATATGTGTTCTCTGAGATCCAGAAGGAAGTGCCATCACCTTTTCATTCGATAACTTTGCTGGGTTTGAACCAAGATTTTTCAGATAGATTTCCATAAGAAATGCATGTTAAGTTCAGTTTTGTTGGTTACAGACTTTATTCTTTCGTAAAATTAAATTAGAAGGAATAGTCGTATAAAATCAAGATAAATACCAAAAGAAGGGAAATTGAATAGAGATTCTTATTACTGTCGTGGAATGTCCCTTTTGTTTTGAAGTTGCGAGAGTTATGATAAAATATACGAACATTTTGTGAAGTTTTGAGGTTGTAAACAATCCGTCCCCCTGACAACCAATGCGATTGTTGATTCCGAGTTCATGCATTTTCCCTTAAGAATGCATTTGTATTTAGGCCCATTTAGAAGCAATTGAGGATATGAAGGGGGGAAATTTTTCAGAGATTTTAACTACTACAGTTAGGAACAACTTGTAGTGATGAATTGCAGAGGCAACAAACACATGTAGCACCGCAATGAGTAAATAGAGATGGATGAGTAACTTTTTGTTTTTCAGTTCGGATTCTTGACATATTTAACGATTTAATTTACCAGAACAGAAGTTAAAAATCTTGCAAACTTGCACATTAACTTGAGAGAAGTTTCATAAGAGGGAAATTTCATAAAGATTCACATTCTTATTGTTGATTGTAGATTTCGGCTTCGAGTTTTGGCTAGAAAATTTTTATTTTCGATAATCTGTCCCATTGGACCAAACTAAGATGTGAAATGTTATTTCCTCTTAAGCACAAACAGGTACACTATATTTAATCAGACTTTTATTCTCCCTGTTGAGAATCAACGGACACTTCAGCTAGTTAAATTATATAGTAAAGTAGCGGAACATCCTGTTGATTCTCAACGGGGAAATTAATAATAATAAAATAGAATAATAAAATTGAGAAATCCTAAACAAATTGCAACTCAATGGACTGTTCCCCTTATAATATGTACAATCAATATAAGGAATCGCTCTCAATTGGTCGTGAACTTGGCGATACGTCATCGTAAACGGAAAATGCCAAAATTACCCTCTCTTCATATATTCTATCATTAATTCGTATCATTACTTTTAAATGGGCCCAAAATCCCCGCATATTCTTATGTGGAAATGCATGAGCATCTCCCTGACGACGGACTTGGTCGTCAAGGAGACCGGTTGTTTACAATCCCAAAATTTCGCAAAATATCCACGAATATTATGTAAATTCTCGCAATTTCAAATCGAAAGCGATATTTCTCGACCAAAATAAGAATCTGCATTTAAATTTCCTTCTTTTGGTGCTTGTCTCGATTTCGTACGACTATTCCTTCTAATTTAATTTTGGAAAGGAAATAAAGTCTGTTATAATAAAAGTGAACTTTACATGTATTTCTTATGTAATCCGAATTACCTTTACGTAATCTGGAATAGACGGATTCATTAATATTTTACCATACGATCTTTCCCCACCCGATGAAACCAAACTTAACTTTAAGCGTCGCTGCAAAAAGGGGACACAGCATAGCTTCTCAAGAATTTCCGCGCGAAACATATGCCCGCTCAAGGGGGCATTTTTTGCGCGAATCACAATCGTATTGCCCGTCGCGATTTCCGCCGTCAACTGTTCTCCAAAGAACGAGCGATGTATGGATCTAAGATTTCGGTCTTGGATAGGAAATGCAAGCGTGGTGAAATTGAAGGATTTTGCGGAAAGTGTGTGAGGGCAAAGCCGTTCGTTGCTCTCGGGCGAGGGAATTAACGAAAAAGGGCGCGAGTTACTCTGAGAGAAGTACGCCGTCGTCAAGGAAGTGTTTGGGAGAGGATTTGGCGAAAGAATTGACGTGATATCCGGTGCATAGCAACGCCGCTAATCACGTTTACTCCCCAGACGGAATATTTCCAAGGAGGAAGACTTCGGAATGCAATTTACCTGGAATTGGTGACGACATTCAGTTCAGTGCACTATCGGAAGGAAACTGTTTCCTTGGAGATTACCTTGTTCTTTGAATTGAAACATTACGTAATAATAATAATACTAATAAATTACCAAGTATTCCGTGTTAGCAACAAGCAATAAAAACAGTGCATATTAAAATAATGTTACCATAGTTCCCATAGTTATATCCACAACAGGGGTAGTACCAAAAACATTGGCAGCCAGATTAGAAAAGTTAAAAGTTGAAATTAACGTATATTTAATTCAAAAATCAGTAATCTTGGATAACTGTCACTTAATTAGAACGTTTTTAAACGAAGACTAATTATCGTTGTTAATGTATGGAACTTGACATCTGTCCGTTCCCATGACACCGTCACTTTTTGCCGAGAACCAAGATACAATAATTGTAACAACAACAACAACAATAATAATAATAAGACTAATAATAGATGACAGAGTTATCAACATCAATCTTTTGACACCATTATCGTGAATGTAATTCAGAAATCATTACCTTGAGTGGATTTCTAAAGTTTTCGATTCGTAATTTCTAATCCTTTTAAGGACTGCGGATAGAGACAATTTCAAATAATGCGAAACCGCTGAGATTCCCCTCCTAATTAGTCAAAAGTCAACACGAAAGAGAAAACTTTGTTATCTCTGGGCATAACTTACTTGTGACGAAGAGATAACTTGCCACATTCATAGCTTTTATTATATATCCGATCATATCTCTGTTTATGACACCTCTAATGTATGCCTTTCCTTGAAGAATCGCCCCTTATCAACGACGCAAAACACACTTTCCTAGCACAGTCGTCCAAAATATTGAGGAATTTGCACATATTCATGTATAATCACGCGGCAGTACGCATTAAGTACGGAGTCTTATTAGAAAATTCTCCTTCTCAATTAACTCGTTTCAGGCCGAAGTTGTAAAAACGCAAAATTATTGTCGAATGTGAAATTGTTATGTTAATATAGTAACAATGACTGAATTGGATCTGTAAATCGCTGATCTCTGTAATTCTGTTATTGTTTTATTATTTACATTATTGTTTAAAATTTTTCATCGATTTTATTATCATTATTGTTGATCGTCAACCATTATTGGCTTAGAGCTGTTTGTTGATGTGTTATTAATAAATAAATAAACATAAAATTTCGATATTTTATGCTGGTTATGCTGTAGTTGAAATATTGTGGTAATTTTTAATGCGGAATTATGATCATTAACGACAATAATTTTTCTGTAATAAACTTTATAATTTTTCGAATTTTCTGTTTTGTGTATCTATCGGAACGTGAATTTATTATAACACAAAATCTCCAGAGTGTTTTCTTATCAGTATCTCTTATAAGAATAATATCCATAGAACATCTTCTCTCATTTATTTCCAAAGGAAAATACTTTTTTCTCTCTATTCTCAAGATTTAAGACTAGTTTCCGCCGAATTTGAGGAAACGCAATTGTATTTTTTTTACATATTTGCAATTTTTTTCCTGGGTTCATATTTGTTACTCTTCTTATAAAACACGTCAATATAACTTTAGAAAAGAAAAACAGTTAAATTTTTCATTATTCATAACCTTGGCCGTTGAACCATATATTGTTGATGTTATCGGTACACTTTCTTAATTTTTTTAAATACAAGGTGTAATTAAATAAATTAATAAGTTCTTCGTATTTTCCACGAAGAAAATACGAATAACTTATTAATTTATTTAGATGGCGTTCCACAATGTTCGGCCTGAACACCTTGAGTTTTACAAGGTGTAATCGCGGGGGCAGTTCAGAACTGAATACGGGAATACGTTGGAGTTGAAATCGCTCATTCAAAATCTTCGCCGTGTTGTGTGTGGTTGGAATATTCACGGTCCATAAGAGAGCTGTCTCCATAAGCACACCTCGTTTCCCTTGGCGACCGCCAAAGGCAATCCATACTATATGAGAAGGATTCAGCTCCTTCCATCCGTGGACAGACCAAAGACCAGTGGAAACTCCCTCAGCACCTCTTGCAAGGCTGTCGTTTGGGTGGAAAGAAAAATGTCGAGTGGAAAACGTCCTTCTTTTTTTAATTTTCAAACCGGTGTATGTAACTCAACTATATACTTCGAAACTTTCTCATCGAACGAAACAAAACACTGCCCAAATCCGTACTAAACCGAAACCGTACCAATCAAGTACCCGACAAACACAGGGTTAGGTTTCTAATCATTTCACAGCATTCTTAATGTTTTGATCCTCTCCAATAAACGGGGCAATCTCATATATAAAGTAGAAAGTTTGTCTGTTCTCTTACACATATGCATACATCACATAGATGGAAAAGGATAACTGCCCGGAGAGGGGAAGACCTGGGTTCGAGTCCCAGTCATGTCACCATTTTTCACACCTGTTATTGTCCTCGACGAGTTAAAGAGAGAGACAATTCAAGAATTCGCGTTTCGAGGGCGTCCTTAACGTCTGCAACGCATTCATTTAACAAAGGACTCGCCGGAGGAGAGAAAGAAGCGATATCGATTGTCTGAGGGCCCGTGAAAATAACACCAAACTTCAACATTGAGAGATCGCTTTAAATTCTGCGCTTTTAAACAGATATGAGATTGAAAAATTCAAATGTAATAATAATTGGTCGTCAAGGAAGCAAGAACAATTGAGAAGTCAGTTTGCAGGAATCCTAGGTTCTCATGGCAACCGACACCTGTTATCGACTAAACATCGCAATATACATTAAATTAGTCAGAGACTTGGATAAAATTAAAATGAATCAACGTTTGAATTCCTATGGTGAGTTCCTTCTATATTTGACCATGAAAAGGACTTTGAAATTTCTCACAACAACGAAGCAAACTGCATTATGTTTCTGCGATGTTGGAAGGCCCACGTAAAATATTTTCAACTCTCAAAAGGCTCGGGTTCGAACCCAGGTGCCCATAATAGGTTTTCATAAGAAATGAACGTAAAGTATGTACGTTTTCATGCTTTGCAGGGATTGTTTCTTTTACAAAATTAAATTAGAAACAGTTATGAGAAATTGAGACAATTGTCACAAGAAAGGAAATCAAACATAGAATATTATTTTAGCCGTGAAACATTCACATAAATTCGGAATTGCGAGAACTTTGATAAAATACACGGAAAATTCGTAAAATATTTGGGAAATAAACAACTCATCCCTTTGACGACTAAGGCAATTGTTGAACTTAGATTTCATGAGATCTCCCATATAAATGCACGGGGATAATCAGTTAGTATACTTTTCATAAGAAATGTACGTAAAATAGGTTTTCGTTACCTGCAGAGGTTGTTTCTTTTACAAAATTAAATTATAAACAATGGTCCTACGAAATCAGGGGAAGTGTCAGAAGAAAGGAATATGATTATAGATTCTTATTTTTGTCGTGAAATCTTGAAATAGACTCGGAATGGCGAAGAATTTTATAAAATGTATGGAAAATTGGTAAACCTTTACAGTGATAAACAACCCATCACCTTGACGACCAAGATGATTTTTGAATTCGAGCTCATGCATTATCCCATATAAATACACGGGGTTGATAAGTTCGTATCGTATTAATGGACCAGATATAAACGATATGACCAGTTCGTATAGAGTTAATGGTAGGAACTTGTGACGTTTTATAAATAGTAGGCAATTTTCTGAGATTCCAGCATATGCAAAGTACAATATGAAAGTCGCACGGGCTAAAATTCGGCCATGCAGGAGTGTTTCTTAATCAACCCGATTTACTTAAAAATATTAATACGTTGGTTTGTCGGGATCAATATGACGTAGACATATTATGGCGGAGAAACTGAAAATATCTCAGAGACTTTCGAAAAATCAACGCCAAGGAGCCTTTAAAGCTGTGAGTTTCTGTAAATCCGACAAAAAACATAATTTTCATGGAAATAAAGTATAAAATTTTCCGGAATTATGCTACAGTCTCCTATGATCACTTCATTATTAGCATATTATTAGAAATTTATCCAGGATCAAATGAACCATCGACTGGTAATAAATACATTGAATTATTATGGACTTTCAACGGACACTTTCTGGTTTTGGCGGACCAGATATTTACGATAACAGATATATTTTTAAAAGAAATTAAACTCCGTTATCCTTGACGGGGGTGTTTACTACTAACTTTCTATTTTCCATCGCAAGCATACTTTTACCTCAAATCTTCCAAAAGTGTGCCTCTGTCAGACCCATACTCAAACCAATACTTTCTGTTTATTGCCCTCACATGATGGGTGGAATTCAATCAAAACAGAGCAGATTTTCTCAAGGGCGCGTTTGATTATAACATTCCAGTGATTTTTAGGATGCGCCCGGTTTTAAGCGTTCTGTTTCATCTCCACTTTATGTCTCGTTATTTATATATTACGGCAAATACTTGGTTTTGCATACATATTGTAGAATAAACGGAACCTGCCGTCAAACTGTTAACGCACGCGAAAACCAAAGATGAGAGATTTTGCCGATAAATTTACAAAATATTTTACCGAAAATTATTATTTATCTATGAAAATGCAAGATCAAGGGGTTATCGCTATAATTAAACGCATAATCCTTATTAAAACAGCTATTAGCTTTTAAATAATTATTCATTACCTTATTTGTATTATATGCTAAAATGTTAACTGGCAAATTTTGAATTATTTCGCCATTAAGAAAATTGTGTACATATTTTCCACTTATGATTATGTATATCTATCTTTGGTCAAATAATTTGTTCTGCAATTTAATATCATACTTTTCTTAATTTTCAACTTTGTATACAAATAATATAGCATTACTATCTATTCTAGACTTAATTTTCATGGGTATATTTTTAAATTCAATAGTTAACCCAGAAAAGGGGCTTATCAACTACATCTTACATATTATCAATGTAGTTATCCAAACGAAAGTACATTCGAATTCCTAATGAGGTATGGACTAACGAGACGAGGCGATACTGCTAAAGCACACAACTCTGCATTAAAGGCAACCCTAAGAACAAATAGAATCAATAAAATCATTCACGGTACAGTGATCAAATCAGAACATAAATGAAGCTATGATTCATTAGAAAAGGCCTGCAAAAGGCTTAATCTCTTACCCCTGGGCAAACTTTTAGAGCGTATTGTGAAAATATTTTGTGACACATACGAAACGATCAGAGAATCCGGAAATAAGATGATCTGAAGACATTCTGATTGGTATCACTGCCCTGAGATGTCCAATCCATATTTTGGGAGAAGAGTTTGTGTTATTGCGACAAAATTAATACACCTTGGGAACGAAAAACAAGGAAATGTAGAGACGATTTCCAAACTAAAAGTTGAGGTTGAAAGGATGTAAGATAATCAATTGTATGTATTATAAATTCTGAACTTTTATTTTTTGTGTATTTTACTATGTTAATTATCAATGCGTAATTTGTCGTGAATTTAATCAGTAAATAATTGTAACAATGCCAAACGGCTGTCTTTTTCCTTTTATATATAAGTTGGGATTCATTCCAGGCGTGGTTTCCAGGCAAATTTTTATTCCGGGAACTCACTCTCGGAAATTCTTCGGATAACACAATATGGCATTTATTATCGAAATTCAATTAAAGTAAAAACTTATTTTTTATTTAAGGAACAATAAAAATCCCTATCTACGGCAGTCAAAGACTCTGGAGTATGCTCTGGCAAAGAATTCGGTTAACACGGAATCCGCCTACAACCGAATTATGTCTACAATGATTCCGGTTAACACGAAAATACGCTTAACGCAGAATCCGGCTACAACTGAATTTGGTAAACACTGAATCCGGTTAAAAAGAAATGAGGTTAAATGAAATACGGTTAGCGTAGAATCCGGCTAACATGGAATACGGTTAAAGCGGTATCTGGTTAACAAAGTATCCGGCTGAATTTAGTCAATAATGAATCCGGTTAACACGAAATACGTTAACACGGAATCCGGCTAGCGTGAAATATGGTTAACTCGGAATCCGGTTAACGCGAAATGTTTAGTCCGGTTTCCTCCGTTTTGTGTGGACTAATTTCCACTGTATTTGCAGTTAATCAAATGTCACTATAAAACTATATATGTCACTAAAAATGTGAATCAAACCTTTACAAATATAAACAATAAATATTAATCCTCGACTCGTATAAATACCCTAAATGAATATTATGCTCAGCTCATAACTGCAGTGATTCGTAAAAGGCGGAAAATTTACAAAAGTAAGAAACGGAAAATTCCTGTAAAACTTCGGTTGCCGAATTTCACGAAAAATCTGACGGCATCATGGCCTCTGTAGCATAGCTGTGCAACATGCAAAAGCATGATGCAAGAGGGTAGAGGCCGAAATCTTTATCGGCATTTGCTTCATAAATATTTATGACAGTTTTCTGTGTTAGTTCGCTTTGTTTCCTGACTCTGCCATCCAAAGACTTATCAGACCTGTTTCTATCCAACATTCTCTATGTCTTCCAATTTCTCATTCTGCCACCGTATCTTCTCGTGGTCTTACTTAGCCAACATTTTCGTTCATAACTCGTTCCAATTCCTCCAAATATCCCTACTTCTTCTGGCATTCTTTTCCTGTATTCTTCCATAATCTTCTACATATTGATTAGCAAAAGGTGAATTACTTAGCACGGAAGAGCAAATGCACAAGGTTCCTCCAAATTCTATTAATTTTATTTTAAAATTAAATACAGATTTTCACCATTGCTTAGAAGTCCCATCACTCCGTCTTACAGCTATCGATTCAGACCATGGAATCCAACCGAAACCGAACCGAAAACAGAAACAGAAAAGACCGTTATTTTTGTCGGAATGAAAACAAAGCCGAAACCGTAAACCGTTTCCTATTCGGTTCCCTAAAATACACATTTTACTTGAGTGTAATTAAAGGAAAGTGCGTTAAACATGCGAAACTTCGACTTGAAAATAATTATTACAAAGTTTTATTCTCAAAATCACTGTGAATTAGTGTCAATGAAAAAATCTAAAAATATATATCTTTAAAAATTTCAGAGGGATTTAATATTGCAATGGTAGGAATTAAAAAACCGGTTCGAACTTTTTCGATGATCCGTAGGACTCTTTCCTCCCAGTCTAAGGTTTTAAAAACTTCTTCTTCCTTATTCCTCAATATAATCTTTCGTTGATGCCTATCAAAGTGAGAGGCGTCTGAATTAACCGGATCTGAGAGCACACACTGCCGGAATTAAAAAGAAATAGATTCCACGGCCCTGCTTTAAGCAAACAGCCCAATTAACGCTCGCATACGGGCCCACAGTATCTTCACCGCGCATCCGTGCCTTTAACTATCGAAAAAGTAATTTCAGCACTTTCTACCGACTATTCAATGGAACATCTTAATTTGAATTAAATGTAGTGCACGTAAATATATATATATAAGATCGCCTAAGACTTAAAAGCAACAAATTGTCAGAATTCCAAACAACGCAAGGCGATACGATTTGTTAAAAAATGCTACGATTAGAAAGTTACGAAAATGCTCTCAGACGCAGGTTAGGAATCCTTGAAAGAAAGGAGATTTGGCTGCAATTGCTTGCCAAATTCAGAGAAAGTACATTTGTGGAAGACGTAATCAGTATTACGCGACCCCCTTCTGCTACTTCAACCGATCCGAGGGTAAAATAAGGGAAATAGACGTGAGGAAAAGTCGTTATAAGTACTCATTCTTTCCGCGAACGATACGCGATAATAATAAGCTAAAGGTAACTAGAACGCTCGGTGTTTACACCCCCTGCCACACGCCGAAATGCATCTTACGGGACATTTATGTAGATGCAAACTTCGGAAACTGGAAAATGTTTTCCCTTCGCACATTTACAGGCAACCTATATGCACACTAGTGGGCTTTATTTCTTTTGCAACTTTAGATTAGAAAAGGTCGTTCATACGAAATCGACACAAGTCCCTTGAGAAAGTTGGCTCGTTGCAGATCGTGATCGTGCATTTCCGGTCCTTAACACGCAAATGAAATGAAATTTCACGAAAATTCATCACTTCCGTCAAAAAAAGCAATTGCTAAAGTGAAGCGAATGATTTTTTTTTAGTTCTAATCTCTCTCGTGTTCACTTTGAAAAATGGCGCTGTTAGTAACAAGCAAATGCACATTACAGACTTTTTCTTTCGTCTATTCCACAAAATTATACGATTAGATATTCTCCCATCGCAAAACAGGGAAAGACCAACGCTGTACTATGGACATCTGGTACGCGTGAATTTAACCTAATGATAAATTGCCTACGAGATTGGTAGACCTGCTTTTCACGATGATGCGGAAGAATTTCGTCCTCCGTCACGTGATCATCAGGTCACCAATTCACCATAAATCGTATTTGTATAAGCTGGAGTGCTCCAGTTTGCGATTACGTCTTCGATTAAATGGACCCGAGTTAGCGACAGACTATATGATAGTGTGTAGACGCGTGACAGATAATATTTAGAAGGCACTCCACATACACTTAGGTGAGATAACCACCTGTATCTACATTTACATAAATACTCTGCAAACCGCCATTTCACCAATATTTACGTCTTTTACGTTCGGATCGATACATAATACACGGGTTTCTTTACGCTTGAACAAATGAACCGAGAAATGCGCAACTTTCCGTTTACTTGAAATAGCGAGAGGTGTAGAAATAATCGAGTTTTATATTTTCGCGAAATACAGAAAAATTGAGGATGAAAGGAGTTATTAATATACGTTTTCGAAGTTCTAATCAGTCCGTAACTCCCTTTATCACTTTTTCCAAATTCAACCATATCTAATTAATCAGCGGTTAAATGAAGATTTAAGAACCTCTTTTTCTTTAACTCTCGCGATGTTCTTTCGTCATTACGTCCCCTAAGTGGTTAATTTTACTTTACGGGCACAATTCTAACCAACTTCGAAACTTAATATCCTCAACTTCGATTTCATGCTTTTCCCTTGCATCTATGTGTGCCGATGAGATTGGAGGTTATGTTAACAAAATCTTACAGATCGCGTATCTTACAGATATCCCTCTTTTATCATTTCACTTATATTGTATTTCACTTCCTTTTCATTCTACATTTTGAAAATTATTAGTCTTACTATTAGTAATAGAACACAGCACGTCGTCATTGAGCGAAATACTACTTGGGTGAAAACCACCCTCAGTAATCAGCAGTCAAACTACTGCATTAGTTTAAATCGCATTTCGTTGAATTTCTATCAACCTCTCTTGTCTCACATGCTTTCAAAAAATTTTTACTAAGTTTAAATTAATAATTTTGGCGGAAGTTTCGTTCTCTAATGCGAATTTATGATTTGTTTCACTCGTATCATTTTCCATTAATACATATTACGATGACCAACAATAATTCCATGTTACGATGGGTGGTTAGTTTCGAGAACTGAACTAACTGAAGGTTAGCGCAGATTTTTCTCCCTTATGAGGAATTTCCTGCTCATTGGGCGCTTAAATCTACATAAATATCCTGCAAGCCGCCTTTCAACGTGTGGCAGAAGCGTTCGAGTTACCTCTTTAGCTTATTGTTGTCGCGTATCGTTCTCGGAATGAAAGAGTCCTTAAAACGACCTGTCATCGCACCTATTTCTCTAATTTTACGCTCGGATTGCCCAAAGTAACAGGGGAGTCTCATAATACCGATTACTGCAAATGTACTTTCTCTAAATTTAGCAAGCTATCGCAGCCTAATTTCTTTCAAGGATTCCCAACCTGAATCTGAGAACATTTTCGTAACGCGTACTTTTCTATAGCAGCACTTTTTAACAAATCGTATCGCCTTGCGCTGCACTTTCTCGAGTTCGCGGGTACACGTTTCATCCTTTGGACCCCATATACTCGCCGCGTTTTCCAGATGGGACCTAACTAAGGCGAAATGGAATCGCACTCGAACCTTTTCATCGCATCTACCTTCAATACGCTTTATGAAACCGAGCTTCTTAGTTGCTGTACCGCGGATTTTTCGAAAATGTGTCCTCAAGTTTTTTGTAAGGGTGATATACTCAACTTCAACAATATATTCAAACTATTCAACAGCCGAGATATTTAACTGACTCGACCACATTTAAATCCGTTCCACTAATTTTGTACAGGTGGTTATGACGCAGTTGTTTCCTTACGAAGGAATTAACTGCTATTGATTCACTTACATTAAGATCGAGTTGCCATTTTTCGCACCACCTTTGATTGTGAACTAAATCGTTTGGTAGTGAAAAGCTATTTTCATCGCTTGCTATTTCTCTATATATTTCTCTATTTCGCCCAATGAAGACGTGTGTATGTATATATTACCGAGTCATCCGCAAATACCCTAACATTGCTATCAATTTCGTTGCTCAGGTCATTACATTGAGATTTGAGTACTTGAGAATGCGTAACTGTTTAACACCTTTCATTTTCAACAGCGCCTCGAATCGACATTGTTTATTTTAATTCTGATTGGACGACATCAGCCGATATACGTCGTTCGTCCGGTTGCCTTGACGATACTTCTCATTCAAATTCCATATGGACTTCTCACTACGGCGTCAATTCCAGAATATTCTCTCGCGAATGTGCGGCATTCCTTAGCGATTAAGTGTTTCGCATCGCTCGCGGCAAATGTCGACGGCACGAGGAAATCAGAGCGCCCAAGGATGGGCTTTGTTGTCGACAACTCTCCGTTGTTTGTTCGCACCTTGGCAACGGACTGGAAAAGATTCAGAGTGAGGAAAAGCGGAGCGAATGCCCTCGATTCCGAGTGACCTCCATGCACTTCCCAAGCGCCTTTGCTAATGCACTGCACTCACTAGATCACGGATTCACTGCCTTTTTAATCGCGGCAAATCTCGCAGGGCCGGCTTCAGACAGTGGCGAGGCAGAGCGCACCAATCTAAGGAGTTATCGTTGGTATAAATGCCTCAAACAAGTAAAAACTGAAGACAATGGCGTGGTTTATTGTAATCAATAAGCTAAGTTAAGCCGTAATCAGTGAACTACTTAAGATATACATCAACAAACCGGCCATTCAGATCAATTAAAGGAAGAATAGTGAGTGACTGTTACTTCTAATTGGCGTAACTATGCACGCAACAATGACTGACCTAAGCATGTCAATAGAATTGTTGCCTAAAGGTAGATAACGTCAACAATACGCTACGCAATAACAATCATAATAAACAACACAAAGATTGTTGAAATGTAAGTCGCGGAAATGAAGACAGCAGGTAAATAATGTCTGAGGGCGGTCGCCCTTCTGAAGCCGGCCATGGCATTAATTACCGTCCCCCTATTGCTGGAAGCCATTATCCATCGGAAGGCACAACTGTGTGAGATCATTAGGCGGCAGCTCATTAAACCAATCCGACGCATTCGAGTGTTATTCGCAATGGGCAGTCCGTTATTGCGCGAAAGAAACCTTTCTGAGAAAGTAGGTTTTTTAGAAGATGTAGCTGATATTATGCGTCCTCCCTGTTACAATGGCCGTTCTGATACTGAGAGAAAAATCAAAGAAATAGATGATAAAAATTGTCGTGTCAAAAATCGAATTTTTCCGCGAACGATCCGCGATAGTATTCGATTAGGGAAGAGGAGTGCATGCACCCCCTGCCATACGCCCAAAGGCGGCTTACAGGGTAAATATGTAGATGTAGATGAAAGGAAATTAATACAAACCCAGTGTTCAAAATGGAATATTTACCATTTCAAATTCACTCAATGCAGCTGATGTTTAAATGCCTAAGTTTGCGTTTACAAATCAATATAAGTGTTGAACATAGGACCCGGATTATCTGTCGACTAACTAAATAAAAAACTCTTGCTCCTCAATTACAATAATATGTGCAATCTGAATTTCACCCTTTCTAGACGCACTCTGAATTGTTCATTCTACATCAATACCGTGCAAGCCTATTCTACAAATAAAGCTTACAAAAACAAGCTTATTCTACGCTCGAATCGCCCGAAATAGCAGAAGGGGGTCGCATAATACCAATTACTGCAAATGTACTTTCTCTGAATTTATCAAGCTATCGCAGCCTAATCTCCTTTCTTTCAAGGATTCGCAACCTGAATTTGCCTATCGCTTGCTTTTCTATCGTAGCACATTTTAACAAATCATATCGCCTTGCGCTGCACTTTCTCGTAATAGCGAGCACTCGTTTCATCCGCTGGGTCCCATATACTCGCCGCACATTCCAGATGGGGCCTAACTAAGGTGAAATAGCATCGCATTCGAACCTTTTCATCGCATCCGCCTACAATACGCTTCATTAAACCGAGCTTTTTAGTTGTTTACCGCATATTTTTCCAATATGTGCGCTCCATTTTAAATAAGTAAGGGCGATTACAAGATATTCAACTGAGTCGACTACATTTAAAATCGTTCCACTAATTTTGTACGGGTGGTTCTGACGCAATTGTTTACTTTCGAAGAATTATACTACAGAGCATTTATATCCATTAAGATCTGGCTGCCATTTTTCGCACCACCTTTTCCAAGATAGTAGAATGCATTAACGTTTAATAGCCTGGAAACACTACTAAATGCAACTACCATTTAATACTTCATCAGTATAAGATAATCATTTGCCTTTCTCAAGCTTTATCAGGTTGGAATACCCTAAACATTTACATTTCTCCACCGCAAACAACCTGAGGCGTATGGCAGTGCGCGTATTAACACCTTCACTAATCTAACCCATTTGCGTCTCTGATGCTCTAAGGAAAGAACGACCAACAGTAACTATCTGTTTTAGCGATTACTTCCACTTTAAGTAACACTTTAACGACGCTTCTCTGAGATCGCGCCCGTCGTTCACTGGAATTACGTCTTCAACTTCGTCTAAAAATTCTGAACCGATGAATTTTTATAAAAGCTTCCGACTGTAATCTGAACTTCAAACCTGGAGCGAGTCCCACCCGAGTAATTTTATCATGGCCGTAACTCGACTGTCGAGCCTAAGATCTCTACTAAAAAAACTGGCTGCTCTACGTTAAACCATCTCAAAATCCGAGACTAACTTTACGTCACGTGGATCCCAAATTGGGCAGCGGTATTCGAGACTTGGTCGAATGAGAGAAAATTACGCAATTTCTTAGACTCTAAATGAGCATCCCCTCAGGGTTCTACTTGTTAATCTTTGCATTCTTTTCACCTTTCTATAGCCTGGAATATGTCCTTTTAACGATAAACTTCTGCTGAGTGTAACTCATAGGTATTTCTCATGATACACGAGCTCTTAAGGCATTTCCTAAAATTTGGTTTTATACGCTGATAACGTAAGTGGAACGCGTGAAAGACATAGCAACGCATAAATTATCCATGCAATGGTTTCCTAGTTTCATAAAAGTCCAAAATGCGGATTGTTTATTCCAGTAGAGAACGTAAAAGAATTCTCCTTCCCTTTTCCCTCGGATAGTGTTTCTCTACCGAGGGATTTCCATCAACCTTCATTGGATAAGGCATACCCAGCAAACTACTTCTTTCTTAAAGGAATAACAAGTGTGAAAAATAGCGACACGACTGGGACACGAACCCAGGTCTCCCACTTTCCGGGCAGGTATTCTAACCACTGAACTACCGTGCCGCGTCTCTCTCACACTGTTAAGGGAAATATTTCCTTTCCTTTATCCTACTTCTTTCTTTGCTGTCCTAATATTACGGAACGTTCGAGAAGAAGACGAAATCGTCAGTGGAGATCAAATTATCAGACATTGATGCGATATTCTGGGAGAATGGAGGAGAAATTCTTTGCTACTGCATAAGAAATATTTCTGATTGTTTCATTCAATGAAAAAATTCTGAAAATGTTCCTTAGGCATAGTTTGATTTCGTTTTTATTGAACCACTAGCTGAAGTACCCGTTCATTCTAAACGGGGAGAATAGAAGTCGAATTATATATAGTATTCCTATTTGTACATAAGAGAAAATAACATCTCGCATCTTTGTTTAGTCCGATGGGAAGGATTATCGAAAACAAAAATTACTAACCAAAGTTCGAAGCCGAAATCTACAGTCAACAATATGAATGTGAATCTTTATGAAATTTCCCTCTTATGAAACTGTCTCAAGTTAATGTGCAAGTTTGCAAGATTTTCAACTTCTGGTTCTAACCGCAAAATTAATCGTAAAATATGTCAAGATTCCGAATTGATGAACAAAAAGTTACTCATTCATCTCCATCAATTCATTACGGTGATACGTATGTTTGTTGCCCCAGCAATTCATCACTACAAATTGTTCGTGACTGTATAATAGTTACAATCTCTGAAAAACTTCATCCTCTTCATATCGTCAATTACTTCTAAATGACCCTAAATACACATGCATTCTTATGGGAAAATGCATGAACTCGGAATCAACAATCGCATTGGTCGTCAGGGGGAAAGGGTTGTTTACAACCTCAAAATTTCACAAAATATTCGCATATTTTATCTAAATTCTCGCTCCTTGAAAACAAAAGCGATATCCACGACAATAATAAGAATCTGCATTCAATTTCCCTTCTTTTGAAACTTATCTCGATTTTATACGACTGTTCCTTCTAATTTTATTTTGCAAAAGAAATACAGTCTGCAACCGATAAAATCGAACTTGACTTGTATTTCTTATGAAAATCTGTCCGAACGATCTTGGTTCAAAGACAGCAAAGTGTAAACTCAACTGATTGGCGGATAACTTTGTGGTATTCCATGACAAATATGGAAGAAATAAAAAGGAACCACTTTTCACAAATGAACCTAGTTCCTAATTTATTTAAAAACAACTATGCAAAATACCACAGAACACAATGATTAAAATACACGACATGTTTCGACGCGTAAGCGTCATCTTCAAGTGAAGAGGCAACTTCGTAACATAGGTAGATACGTGTAACTCCATTAGCTTTGCAGAGTATCTTTCGAACTGCAATTATCAACGTATTTGATTCATCAGAATTGTGACTAATTAATTATGGCGACTTCTGGTGGAACTTGTTCATATATAAATTTATATAAAGCAGAAATTTTGTGGGTTTGTGTGTTTCTATGTTTGTCTGAGATTGGAGTCCACTCCGTTTGTCCGATTTGCGTCAAAGTTTGCATACGTGTTCTCTGAAGGAAGTACAGTCACATTTTTATTCAATAACTTTGCTGAGAAATATGGAAGAAATAAAAAGGAACCACTTTTCACAAATGAACCTAGTTCCTAATTTATTTAAAAACAACTATTTAAATACAACAGAACAGAATGATTAAAATACACGACATGTTTCGACGCGTATGCGTCATCTTCAAGTGAAGAGGCAGCCAGAAACAACGTATAGAAACAAGAGAGCAGGTCAGGGGGTGGAGGGGAAACAATAGGGACAGGACAGGGTGAAGGATATAATTCGCGGAAAAGATTAGGTAGATGGGTTCTTCGAACTAGTGGAGGGAGAAGGGCATGGAAGAGAGGCAGTCAGTAAAGGGGAGGAGGAAGGAAAGACAAATTCATTTGTATGGTTAAATTCTGGGTTATTATTTAAGTTAATAATTTCAATTTTTTCGAGAATATTTAGCCGATTACCCTTCTCTGCTAAGTGAAGTATTTTAGGTACAAAATTCGAAGAGTGATTTGAGATCAAAAGGTGCTTTGCAAATAAACTTAGATAAATAACTAGAGTATTCCTCAGCATTAGAGATAATTCATCCGTTCTGACGCCAATAATCGACTGAAAAACAATTCCGCGAATCTGCAACCGATCGCATATGAGACATTTGGAAAAGTAATCACAGAGTCTTAGGCTGTTTAAAACACCGAAAAAAGGACGTGCAAAAGATCCGTGAATGCTTAGAGCATAGTTATTATTTTGTTAATTCCAAAACGGACTGAAACCTTTACGTCATGCATCAAAATACTCTAAGATATCCCAAAGTTTGCATCAGGACACTTTCCGGAAATGATTGACCTTGTTTTCTGAGAAATCGCAGTTAAGAAACTTTAACGTTGAATCTGATTCGCTATCGTTATCATATATCACATTACACATGAAAAAACGTATCGTTACATTTCTTTAGTTTAGGATGTTCGGTGAGAGTGACTATTCCGGTTCATACAATTGAAATCGCATTGAAGAGAAATTCCGAGCCAACTTAACAGCAGCAAATACAAGATCCACTTTTTTCATTGAAATATATAGTATCACGTGCATGAAAATAAATACTCTATTCAGGGCCGGCACAAAGGTAAAGGCGTCCTTAGGCCATTTTTGTTGGTTTTGCCTTATCGATACAAATATGTTATACTATGTAATTGATATTGGTTTGGAATAGTTACTGTACGCAGAAAAAATATATCTTTATGTGAGAAAATCGTAAAGGGGCAAAGAGAGAGAAGTGTTGGAAATTTTCTGAAAGAAAGGGAGGTAGATTGGATCGCAATTCCGAGCATTCCATCTCTGAAATGATAGTTAAAGTACAATGGTCGCATTCTTTGATTCAACGCCCTGATTCTGAATCTCAGACAGTCTCGTATTTAATTCTCATCGAATGGAATTGGTTACTGCGCGGAATTCGTGACACTTTCCTTGTATACGAATATTTTCCAAAAGGAGAGACGCCTTAAAGGATTAACGCCCCGTAAATCCCGGCGACCCTAGGCTAGCACTTCCTATAACTTATAACGTAGCTGGGGTTCCCTGCATTAGTCAGAAAAGGCAGCGCGAAAACGGATTCTGTTTGCATTTAAGGTAGTCGTATTGTTAAAAGTGCTTCGATTACTTCGGCCATTTCGCGCATAAGGATCCACCTCGGGGAACGAATCCGGGACCGCTTCCACAGAAGACGAACACACAACGCTTTTGGCCCATTCGGGAGCCTATTCCCCTTTCTTTTAGTAAAAAAATCACATTCATTAATCGCCGTATCTCTACGTGGTTGATTTCCGGTCAGAAAAACAAAAATGCGTCTTAGAAGCGACGGAAAGTTTTCGATTTCTTTCACACCTAATGCTAATGTATAATAATAAACTTCTATTCTCCTCACATGGGAAAAATCTGGGAACGGTACGGTAATTTATAGGGAAATAGTAAGTATAGAGGGTGGATTTATCCTGTCGAATGATTTACATAGAACTAAGAAATAGCGCGATGATTGTCAATTAGAACTCAATGTTGGCAAATGTTCAGTTATTAACTTCTTCGAAAGGAAAAATAGTGCCAATGATTATTCGTACACCCTGAGAAGGAAAACGTTATCAACAGTAAACTTGGTGAAATATCTTGGAGTAAATTTGATGAATAATTAAACCTGGGGTACCCACATCCGTAATGTATGTTGACGAGCGCTTAAGAAACTCGGTATCGTGAAGATAATAGTTAAAGGACCGAAGAAAAAGTCCGTGAGCGATATTACGTTGCATTGGTCAGGCCTCACCTTGAATATTCAAGTAGTGTATGGGATTTTGCAGAAAAATATATTTTTCGGGAATTAGAAAAAGTACAGCGAAAGGCGATACGTTAAAAAAGTCACGATAAAACAGTGAACGTTACTCAGATGCTTCATAACGTAGGATGGGAATCTCTAGAAGATACGAGATTTAAATTAAGTCTAAATTTACCTAATGAAGTCAGTGAAAGTACGTTTTTAGAAGATGTAGCCTATATTATGCGTCCTCCCTTTTATATAGGCCATTCTGGTACTGCCAGAAAGATCAGAGAAATAAATGCTAGAAGTAGTACGCGAATAGGAATACGCGAAAGTAATCCATTAGGGAAGAAGAGTGATGGTGCATGCACCCCCTGCCAATCGCCGCAAGACGGCTTGCCATATGTAGATGTAGATTATTTGGAGAGGATTCCAGCGAAGAATTCTCTAAATTTTGATTGCCCATCTTTAAAGATGAAGACGGCTTAAGAAAAACATGACTGACTTCTCCACTTTCCCAATCTCTCATTTTAAAAAGTTTATAATTGAACTTCCGTTTCATCCGCTGACTTCCTTTTGAACGTGAAATCTGTTTATCATTTCATACGCTTTCTTCGCCTATTTTTCCTGAGTAGGACTTTCATTACATCCCAATTTTGAATTAAAACCGTTTGTTTCTATGGTTTTGGTGAGATTAAATTGAAAATAATATAAGCGATCGCTTGAAGGAAGGAAACGAAAATTTTGTCAACACCATCTACCGAAACTCTTCCTTCAGCCTTATCTTTAACGTCTTCTAAACGGGCGAGTCAATTGGTACTACCGACAAGGGGAGTACCACCTCTTTGGGAAACGGATTCCCGCGAGACTTTTAGGGCACGTTTCTCGCTAGATAGATATAGATAGATAGATATATAAATAATAGACACGTGTCCTACCAATGAAACAACTAGGCATTTTTAACGCAAAATCAGCAATTGAAAATCGGAGATAGGCAACCTCGCCATAAACGCGCATCACCACGAAGATCGCGAAACTTTCCTTGTAAAAAAATAATTTCTCCCATCTTTTTACGAATAACTTACTTTTCCGCAATTAAATTTTATCTCCCTACCCTCCAAACATTCTTTACCTTTTCCGTCAACATTACAAATAAATGTCAGGTCGGCTCTACAGCATGTATTATATTGCTACATATATAGGATTCGAATTCTTAGCCAAAACCACAAATAACTCAGACTTGGCCGTTTCATATCGTATGAGCCCCAACGGTAAACCCCAGGAATAGTAAGTAGGGTAACCCCAGCAATCATAAGTTCGATCCCAGAATGTCCAGTATTTCCGATTTTTCCAGTAAGAATGCATTGTGCGGATTTTTGGAAATTTATTTTGAGTACTTCCCGGGATAGTAGAGGATTGAAAATCGAGATGTTTTTTTAAGAAAACATGCATCTGTAATGTAAGTCTGTACTAGTTTAGGCTAAGAACTCTAATCCTATATGTAGCAATATAATGCATGCTGTAGATCCGACCTAACACATTAGAATAAATGTCGACGGAAAAAGTAGATAATGTTTGACGGGTAGGGAGATAAAACTTAATTGAGAAAAGTAAGTTATTTTTTTTAATGGGAGGAATTATTTTTCTACAAGGAAAGTTTCGCGATCTTCATGGTGATGGGCGTGTGTGATGTGGTTACCTAACTCCGATTTTCAGTTGCTAATTTTGCGTTAACAAATGCTTAATTGTGTCAACGGTCGAACACGTGTCTATTACTTTTGAGCAAGGAACATACGTAATAAGTCTCGCTTGAGTCCGTTTACCGCAGAGGTAATACTCCCCTTGTAAGGTGCCCTAACCTAAGGATGCATTCCAAACAAATGTTAAGGGATATTATAACTGTTAGACAGACAAAAACTGAACAACGCACAGTGTTCTGGAACCGAAAAAACGGGCCAAAATATACGGTAGTGACTTTGATTTTTGATTGATTGCATGGATAAGATTGACTAAATTCTGTATGCAATTATGTTTACGTTGAATGTTGTGAATTTAAGTTATACAGGGGGTCGAATTCGAGAAAATTTTACAGGTCCCAAAGAAGTGGTAGGATCTGGGCGGTCGTCTAGCTCGCCTGACCCTAAATCCCCTTCTGATTGAAGGCATTTGTTTGGAGGGGTTCGAACCGTGGGCCATGATTTGGGGATCTTAAATTATAATTATTAGAGCGCAAAAATCTTTGAATTGTACGTAATTTTGGATAGAAACATTCCCAAACGCACTGCATTGTGTGATGACGCCAACGGCTTTGCAGATTGAACGGAATATTCCCCGGTTGCCGTCACGCTTGCGGATGACCGCTTCACATTCCCGAGAAACAGCAACGAATCATCCAAGTTATCGATTTTCGGAGAAGAGTAAATCAAAAATGATCCGTCCATCTCCGACGAAATTCTATGAGAGATAATGACTGCACAGCATTACGTTGACAGATGTAATTTTCTTCGTTTATTTTTCGGTGAAGGATGAATGGAAAAATTTAGTTATCCTTATGGTTGTGATAAAATGAAAGTGAATGAGATATGGAAAAGGTTGTAAGGTTTTGTCGGGATTTTGAAAACTTTAAGGCCCGCGTCCCTACTTATTTTATAAATGTCCCGCTTTTCAACACCCTACCTTTACAAAACACAAATGCAGCGTGTGATAGAATATTTACGTAGCTTTATGGCAGATGAACAGAGGTGAAAATCTTAACTATAGTTCTCAACTTTGGAAGCAGAGGTTTAAGGAAAACCAAAACTTTCAAAAATCGTTTTAAGATTTTGTGCTGCGAATGATCATTATGGAAAAGACAAGATAAAAACTGAAGTGAGAGTGATGAACTTGATTATATTCAGGACGAATTTGCAAAAAACTTATAATTTAGATGTTCATATCAAAATGATTCTTGATGGAAATTTATTCGATATAATGTGTTTTTTTAATAATTAATTGCAAGTTTTTTACTCGTATCCGTCACACCTTCTTCCGACTTCAATTTTTAAAGAACCTATAATTCTATAGAAATGTCCCGACTTGTACACTCAAAAAACTGTCAAAGCTATGATAAAGTAATGAATGAGACGTTGGATACTTCGCTTAATTGGTCAAGTATCCCGGTGAACAGAATTGTTCAAAATGCATTTTTTCGGTAATAAGGTGAAAATTTCCACTTTTCAATCCAACCTCATTCCCCTTTAGAGCTTTCGATGTCAGTAGTGAAACACTAAAAACCGCACGGCAAAATTTACGTAACAAATAACAAGTGGACTCAAACATCAGACACGTATCTATCATTTCCGAGCAAAGAACATGCTGTAATAGTCTTAAAGGATTCCGTGTTACGTGAATGTCTAAGCTATCCTGCAATCTTATACATCCCATCAATTTTTTAAATGAATGCTAATCAATCATCTACGACCCTATAAATCATTACGTGAAGATTTCTGATTTGTTGTTTCGCGTGTCTCGTGTGAAAAATACGCGGAACACGTGTGAGTTGTGTTTCGCGTATCTTATCCTTTTCTGGGTTGAAACCGCGATCATTTATACAATTTTCATTCAAATTAATGCACAGGTAATTTCTAGAAGAAAGCTTAAATCTTAGCAGCACAAAAAAGAAACTTGTGTCTTTTCTACATAGCTTCCCGTTATAACGGAGTCCAAAGCTCATTCATTCCGAAATTTCGAAATTTATTCGATCAACAGCACATTTAGTACGAAGTACCAAATGTGCTGTTGATCGAATCCAATGTCTCAGATGCCAATCCAGAATCTCAGGATATACATAAGTACAATTCAAAAAACTTTATCAGTGAAAGAGAACACTAGATGATTATTTAAGTAAATACCGGAAGTTGATTTCTTCGAAAGGAAACAATTACCACAGAATCACCCTTACAAAAATTAGTTGAATGAATATAACCTCGGAATTACTCTTACAAATAACTTAAACTGGAGCACACATGTCCGAAAAATCTGTGGAAAAACTACTAAAAAGCTCGACTTTAGCGCATTGTAGGTAGATGCGATGAAAAGAGAGCGATGTTACTTCAGCTTGTTCACGCTCCATTTGTAATTCGCGGCGAGATAATTATTATTATTATGGAATCCGGCGGATGAAATAGTACTCGAGAAAGTGCAATACAAGGCGATACGGTTTGTTAAAAAGTACTACGACAGAAAAGCAAGCGATATGAAAATGCTCTAAGACGCAGCTTAGGAATCCTTGAAACAAAGAAGATTAGAAGCTAGGCTGCGATTGCTTCATAAATAAAGATTGCTTGATAAAGTACGTTTGCGGAAGACTTAATTGGTATCATGTGACCCCTCTGCTAATCCAACGATAAAGGAATAAATAGATGCGAGGCAAGTCGTTCTAAGGACTCGTCCTTTCCGCGAACAGTACGCGAAAACGATAAGCTAAAGAGGTCGATCAAAAACGCTCAATGTTTACACATATTGCCGAACGCCGAGATGCAGATTGCAGTGTATTTATAATGATGTAAATGTAGAATGGAGGATGACACAAGCGACTCGATGCTAAAGGTCTCTATGATTTGGGGAAAAATGTAAATTAAATGCTAATTGTATAGTTAATTCCCTGATTTCAAAAGCCGAAAAATCTTGTATTGCGATGGTAGAAAAAGATGTTTCCATGAATTTTAAAGAACTGTTTCCAAGAATCACAATCAAACTCGGACATTAATTTGTATTCTTACTAGGATCTTACATGAAACTTTTATGGGAATCTTACCATCATTCATGATTATACAATCTAACCTTGGGAGTGTATTATGGATTCCCTCAAGACCCTCTAGGTTTGTTCCTTGCTCAGAAATAATATACACGTTTCCGACCTTTGAGACCAGTAGCTCATTAATTATGAAAAATTTGCATTTGAAAATCAAAGTAAGAAAATTACGTATTACTATTGCGTTAACAAGTAGATTTGAAAGTTTTTCATGCAATAAAATATTTTCTCTAATATTTTTACAAATAAATAATTTACGGCCATTAAATGTCATTTGCTAAGCTCCCAAACATTCTTTGCCTTACTTACAACATTCATTGAAATGTATTTGTTAGTTTGGTACCCTTATATGAATTATATCGCTACGTAAAGGGTATGGACTCTCATAAACCGCAATCGTCATTTACTTGGCTATTTCATGGCATGAGATCCGTAACGGGAAACCCAGAGTAAAAGTGAGATATCGATTGTAGCTATCATAAGGTAAATCCTTAGAGGCCCAAAATTCCTGCTTTTTCCTTTAAAAACGAATTCTGAGGATTTTTAGAACTATTACATGAGTATATGCTGTGACAACAGAGACCCCAGAATATGTTTATAGAAGTGTTTTTACAACGTAAAAGGCAACTATTTCCTTGAGTTTGGAGACAAAAGAGACCAAGTTTTGGTTATACAAAATTCATTCCAAATATCAAATTATCAAAGCATTTTG
>KZ308376.1:235745-296335 GCA_000376725.2 Ladona fulva
CAGAATAAATATTCCAAAAAATTTAGAATTCACCCAAATTGATATCGTATTAATTTGAATAAGAAATTAATTATAGTTAAATGTTTTAACTAAATATATCGAGGGTGGTGGGCGGAGCAATTGACTAAGGATTCGAATTCGACCAATCAGAGGACAGGATTCGTGTTCAAAGTTAATTCGAGAAGGTAAATCCTCAGTTGCTGCTGAGACATCTTCTGGAGTGGACCTGCTGCAGGAATTTTTTTTGGGATAACCGTTAAAATTTGAATCGAGAGACTTCACTTTAGTTCTGAACTTGGGGAATTGGAGCGAAATTTTAAAGTATAAAGTTTTCCTATTGTAATAATTTTTATTTTCAAACTGAATATTCATCGAAACATCGGGAGAACGATATTTCAAGGGGTCAAGAGTACCGTGGCCGGGACCCGGGATTTCCTCTGAATGGTAAGTTGATAAAATATTTTAACGGAATTAAGAACGTTTTGTCTCTTTCGAAGAAGTGATTGATTTTGCGAGCTGATATTTCATACATTTAGAGATTCGATGCAGCGTGACATATTTGCAGGACGTTCGCTTCTATACGAGTAAGACTTGTTTCCATTTGCCGAATCTCCAGTATGTTGGTGTTCCTGTTTCCGTATGATCAAATAATTGTTTTTTTAATACTTATCGCGTTCTCTGGCATTTCTTTCACAAATTATTATTTTGATGGTATTGCGAGTGAGTCTTCGTTGATGTCTCATAGCGTGGGTGTAACGGAAATCTTAGTTTGAATTTAACGGACATGAATCAAAAGTTATTCGAAGTATTTCGATCACATCCTCGAAAGAGAAAATAAATGCTATGAATTAAACATTATAAAGTATTTATGAAAGCTTTTGCGAACTATATCTGAGATATTTTGGAATTACCCATGATCCCGCTGAGTTGCTATGGCGTAGTGTATTGAAGGTGTCGAAAAAGCATCGAACTTCTGAATCGATGATCTGCTTTGTGTAGCTTATGTCATTTGATCAAAATATGCTCAATAAGTTTTGTCATTATACTCTCTCAAAATATTTTCAACGTCTGAATCCTATTTTAGCTTTCACTTTGCGTTATATTTCGGTATGAAGCCTTTGTTTCTAAACTTTCGATTATACGTTCAAAAATTTCATAGTTAAGACCCAAACTCATTTCTTTCCGTTGCAATTTCGTATTAATTTGGGCCCGCACTAATTTTACATCTCATACGATATGGAAGTGATTAGAAATAACAAGAAATTTGATTGTATTATAGTTGTAATGGTTTCTATGGAATGACTAAAAAAAATTACACTTTGCTTTCGTCATTGCAATAAGGGTTTATTCCATTTTGCAAATTACTTTCACTTGGCTCTCTTTTTACATCGTTTTTTCGAAATTTATGTCCGAAACAGATTCTATTTATTCTTTCCTTAATATTTAACTCTGTCTCCGAAATTAGATGCTATAATTTAATCTAATTATTTTCTTTCCGGTGGAATAAACCAAACATTTTAAATAACGGAATTATAGTCTAACATTAAGGAACTCCGAAATTGAATATTACTTGGATATTTTAACACATATCCATGGATGTGGAATATTTCTACCCTGAATGTAATTGTTTGATAATTTATTATTCTGTATTTCAATTTTTTCCAGATTTTGGGAAAGCAAGTCGTCTCTTATTATGATTTTGCCCTGGCGCGTGAGTCACCCGTGGTTCAAAAGCGAAAGTGCCTTGAAAGGAGCAGTGACCGAAGACCTCCGTGGCAAGTGTTTACAAGGTCGACAATTGAAGTAAGCAGAATGCATTCCATTTTTATTTACACACATTTACGTTCAATTCTTATCGTCTAATTGTTTTACTGCTTAATGACTGTGATGATTTATAGGAATTTACAAATGACTTCATATAATTAAGGAATGGTTTTTTTTAATTTGCCTTGAAAAATTTAGTATCTTGTGTAAAATCTCCGTATTAATGAATCAAATGTCAATTCTTTATCATCGGTAGTAGGTGTAGGGCGCGTACTTCCAAAAGGTATTAACTAAAACACGCTAAGGAAAGCGAAATTAATTACATTTATGCTAAGTATATTATGCTGAAATGAAAGTTTTGAAATGAAACAATGTAATTACTTACTCTAATGTAGTCCATAATGAAATGAGTACTTTTTTTTCATTTCGAATTCTCTTCCGCTCTGCTTATAATATATTGTTTCTATGCGAAGTTAGCATATTTCATTACTCAATGACAGCATTTGTTTTAGTAATTGTCCCCCTTTTGCAAAATTTAAACTAAGTCATACAATAAAAGAAAAAATATCTTTCGGAATAACATTTAATTTCGTATTGATTGAGAATGTCAAGGAATCGCCCCTATAATAATTTTATTTCCGAACTACGTTTTTTAAGGTAATATTTAGTATTATTTGATAACTTGAGGGACATAACCTCTTGTTGCAATATTCCACATACATCTTTTGTTAGTACGATGGACGCAATTTTTTAGCACTTATTGCAGTTGTTTTAAATATTTTCTCGCTCGATACAAAATAAAACCTGTCGAATACTAAAACAATGATTAGGTCATTTACATCTACATAATCTTCCACAGGATTTATTTTGAAATTTTAAATTTTTGGCCAGATTATACTTTAAAAGTAGATTTCTTTGGAAATCTACTTTTCAAATATAATCTTTAATAGCCAATAACCAAAGTTGTAACAGTTTTCAATCCTTAACTCCATTTATAAGCGAAAGTGATCTCGGATTATGCAATTAGTTTCATATACCCGATAGGAGCCTCGAGCGGTCTTCGATTCTTTTGCTTTTGTTGTCGATGTTGAAGGCGGATATTTCCTAATGTCATTAATTATCAATCCATTTTAGAGATATTATAATTTCATTTAGGATGAAAGAGAAACATTGAGCTTATCATCTTTAATAGTCAACAACCAAATTTGTAAGAATGTTCACTCCTGAACCAAATTTTTAAGCGCTATTCTTTTTTCCACATCAGTTAATTAAGGTGCATTATTCTTTGCAAAGAACGTAGATTTTTCCTTTCGCGTTACCTCTTTATTTTGTTTGTAAACTTGAAATGTATATAGTTTGGGGCTTTTCTAATGCCTTCGATATTTCCTTTCCCTCGTCAATTTCACTGTAAATTCATTCAAGAAAAGCGAGCAGGACTCTCGCAAATAGTTTCAATAGACCCAATATGAGTCCCCAAGGCCTCTTTAGCCTCTGCTTTCGATGTTCAAGGTGGACTTTTCCTGTTTTCATTAGCCAGATATGCATTTTTAGGCTTTTATGTCTTTAATTAGATAAAATAGGGACAGTAGACTTACTTTAGGTACGGTTAAAGCATATTTTTTATAACTGCGTTTACCGATGTTGACACTTAAAGCCATTCCTAACTTTATTACCCGTGATAGATGTCGCATGTTACCAGCTGATAACAAGAGTTTCCTCATGCCTTTTGCTCATAAGTAGATATTGTTCTGATGAAAGGAAGAGCTCGGAAGAATTCCGAATTCCACACCTCGGGTATACTAAAAATGGCATTACTTACTTCTCAATTTATCGATTCTTTTCAGCGTATCCATTTTGATATTGTCTAATTAACTCTGGAAAAAGTTACTTTTAAGGTTAACGTGTTAGCTTTTGAAAAACATAAATGGAATACATTCTTTTATTACTTTGAAATTTTTCTATCCCTTTCANATATTGTCTAATTAACTCTGGAAAAAGTTACTTTTAAGGTTAACGTGTTAGCTTTTGAAAAACATAAATGGAATACATTCTTTTATTACTTTGAAATTTTTCTATCCCTTTCATTCGAAATTTTCTTAGAGAATCGTATCTACAAAATATCTCCATTAAAACATACTTCCCCTTAACATATTTAAGCTATTGAAGGCATTGATGTAAAAAGGTAACAGTGAATAGCCGTCCGTGATATTCTGCACTTTTAATTTTTTTATGTCTTAAAATTATAATTAGTGGTACTTCAGCCGATGACCTCGAGCTCCTTTTTATCTCATAGACTTAAAAGCAAAACCATTTTATCAGTTACTGGTAAGGAATTTCCGACAGGCGTAATACGTATTGCCTGATATGTGTAAGATGATAGCTCNTTTAAGGTTAACGCGTTAGCTTTTGAAAAACATAAATGGAATACATTTCTTGAATTTAGATGCAGAAATTAAAAAGTCTGCCTCGGCCGGGAATTGAACCCGGGTCTCCCACTTTCCGGGTAGATGTTTTGTCCTGTAAGCTACTACGACAGAACGATCTCTCATTTCGAGAGTGAGAGAGGTGAAAGTGGAGAGGAGACACGGGTTCGATTCCCGGCTGCAGCAGACATTTTCTCTTTCAAAATCTTGTACCGCTTCTCTTAATAGCAATCAATGAAGTCATGAAACACTATCGTAAGTAGCGGCAATAGATCACTTGTGAGAAATCGAGGTATCCACATTTAAGCAAGAGAAGGAGAAATGAACGGCATAGTCAAACATAGCATGAAATCACCAATGTAATTACTGTTTAAGAAAAAGGAGGTCTCACACACAATCAGCTGTGATGACAAGGTCCAACCAAACACTTCAGAATAAGCTTAACACAAAAGCACTAGCAGATTATTATCCCAAAGTAAGTTGAGTGGGATCGTTGGAGATTACAATAAATGTCAAATATTNAGTCGGTTTAATACTTGCTTGCAAGCCGTGAAAACGTTAGTTGCGCCGTGGAAACGTATGAAAAAAAGTATTTCTTGGTTAGAAGATTATGCAAACGGCATTTTTGTGTTCTTCAGTATTAAATTTCTGGGTATTGAAACTGGCGTAATTGTCGGATTCGCAGTTTAATCCTGATATGGAATAGGTAAGCGACGAGAAACACATGGCTCTTATCCTTGAATTTAGATGCAGAAATTAAAAAGTCTGCCTCAGCCGGGATATGAACCCGGGTCTCTAACTTTCTGGGAGGATGCTTTGTCCTGTAAGCTACTACGACAGAACGATCTCTTATTTCGAGAGTGAGGAGTGAGGTGAGACCCGGGTTCGATTCCCGGCTGCAGCAGACATTTTCTCTTTCAATATCTTTATTCTGATTTTGACTATTTTATAATGCGTTCAATTGAAATTGCTATCAAATCCTTACGCTAAAAGAAATTACTAGGCATTTCCCTATGTCATTTAATGAGGTCATTAAGAAAATCTTAAGATAAAAAATAAAAAACTTTAAAAAGATTGTAAATATTTCAGTAAAATAAATATTTGTTACATTCTTCAGCCTAACATTCTATTGATGCTTTCTTTAATGATTTGGTATTAAAGTAATTGTTATTTCCTTTATTAAATTTTTCCAGTAAATAATGAAACAATTATTTGATGAGTACATTTCGCTTTCTGTTTCACTAGTATTCATATCGTAAAATCGACACATAGAAATGGACTTGAAAAAAGTCTGAAAGCCCGGGTCTCCCAATTGCCGGTCGGGAGCTCTGTCCGTTGAGCTATCCCGGCAGAACGTTTCTCCAATCAGGAGACTTTGTGGGCATAGGACGTGAGTTCGTCCAGAGAGCACAACCGGAAATTGGGAGACCCTGGTTCGATTCCCGGTCCCGTCAGCCTTTTTCCAACTCTATTCTTCCTTGGCATTTTTCCTGGGTGTGCACCATCTTGCGCTAGATCTCCCATACCTGTATTCTGTACATATCTTTAGTTTTGTTTCGCTAACGTACGCATTGTTACTTACTGATCAAAAGGCCATCTCCTCATTTCAAGCGTAAAAAAGATGCCCACATATTCTAGAGGATATATTTACTTATTTCTCGAATTTCTGTCTTCGTAATTAATACATTAGATACTTGGGTCTTCTATTATTCGGTACGTTTCCGAATAGGGAACAATGATATTTACCAGACGTTATACATCCCATCACCAAGAAAAAATGCGNATTAGATACTTGGGTCTTCTATTATTCGGTACGTTTCCGAATAGGGAACAATGATATTTACCAGACGTTATACATCCCATCACCAAGAAAAAATGCGGAGGCGGCCTGAATGATTATTTTCTGTGTGTGTAAATGGTATCGAAAATCAGATAGAATGTGGTAGGAATAGAAGCGCTGGCTAAGTATCACTTACAGCTAATAATGCCTGGCTAGGACATGGAGATATCGCGCCATGAATATTGCTGTTTTTCAATCAATTGAAGAAGGAAATGATGCGTTTAAAAGGATAGTGATTTGTTTATTTTTCTGTATAACAAGAAACATAGTTTACTTTAATTTTTCTTATCCATCATTTTATTTTTTTATAGGAAAGTGCAGCTTGCAAAATTCCAGATTGAGACAGTTTGTGAGTACCTGAAGCCTTTACTTTTCACATCTATAACTAAATTATTGCCACCTAATTATAAAATAAATGTAATTTGTTATAGATACTGAGGCAATAATACAATCTTTAATAGTAATATTTTAAATTTAAACTCCACTGTAGGAAACAGTTTCCACTGAACATTCTTTTCAAATTCCTCAACTGAATTTCATCTGATTTTTTTCTCTCAAGACCAGTTATATGATTTAAAGTCATCAATATGTTTTTCATTCAATACTTTTTTGAAATATCACATCAAATTGTAGTTAGATACGGTCAATTTTAATGTATTTGATCCAAAGTTTAATGCCTGTAGTTTAGAGCGAAGTGCATCTACATGTCTTAACCACCTGCTCTGTGGGGGATGAAGGTAGACATGCATTCCTCTCTTCCCTAGCCTATTCCTAGGCCTACAGACGCAGGCATCTTTTTCAGGGGCCCTCTTTTCACCTTCTTCTGCGGCGGTGAGCTAACTAAGCACTCACTTCTCAGCCGTTTGTTCTGTCTCTCTATAAGGTCGCTTTCTTGCTCCAGAACCTGTGGCAGAGCGGCTCCCTTGCATGTAAGGGATGAACCTCAATGCACGTCACAAGGGTCTGGGGGGGTCCACTTCTTAGGGCGTTAGGTTGTCCCTCCAAATCCTCCCTTCCCTCCAACATCGACTGGACAGAAGGAAATCCAAGGAAAGCGCCGATTCGTCGAGTTCAGGAGTAAGTGTTGGTACTGGTTAAGGTAATCAACTAACGGAAGTCTAGGTAGAAAAAAGACACAAGTGGTAGATTATTGTATGGTAGGCATAGAATGTATGTAATGGATAGCGTTTTTTATTTGAGCTAGCCGAGATTTAAAGTATCCTATTATATATACAAATTTGAATGAAAATTATGTAAAAAGAACTGTTGTGTCAGCCAGAAAAATAGGATTGAAAAGTAAGAAATAGCTAGAATTTTCACTCTTTCTTTACTTAATGACTCATTGAAACAAATGAGATTCATTAGTACATATTAGAAAATTTTTAGTTAACCTGGATAAGTAAGATTGTACAATCGCTTGGAGTTGCAAAATGCTTTGATAATTTGATATTTGGAATGAATTTTGTATAACCAAAACTTGGTCTCTTTTGTCTCCAAACTCAAGGAAATAGTTGCCTTTTACGTTGTAAAAACACTTCTATAAACATATTCTGGGGTCTCTGTTGTCACAGCATATACTCATGTAATAGTTCTAAAAATCCTCTATAGTATTTAATGTTTATTATCGTTAGCTTTTGCAATGCTTATATGGAATACATGTATAAATAAAATATCTTTCATAAAAATATATATCTCCCAATAGATTCAAAGAAGTGACGATAGTTAGGTATTACCAAATACTGATAGGTAATATTCTGGCCCAATACTTTTTATCTTACAGTAAAATTAATAATAACATTCCAACCAACGACCCCAAGCTCAATTTTATTATGTTTATACGTAAAATGAAAACCATTTAGCTTAAAGCCTAAGCTATTGAGAGCGAATTTACGACAGGCATAAAACGTGTTGCTCGTAACTACCATAACATGTAATAGACTTTAGGATTTTCCTTTTAGTCGGTTTAATACTTGCTNAAATTATTTATTTGTAAAAATATTAGAGAAAATATTTTATTACATAAAAAAACTTCCAGTTCTACTTGGTAACGCAAGGGTTATACGTAATTTCCTTACTCCGATTTTCAAATGCAAATTTTCCATAATTAATGGGCTACTGGTCTCAAAGGCCGTTAATGTGTATATTATTTCTGAGCAAGGAACAAACCTAGAGGGTCTTGAGGGAATCCATAATACACTCCCAAGGTTAGATTGTATAATCATGAATTATGGTAAGATTCCCATAAAAGTTTCATGTAGGATCCTAGTAAGAATACAAATTAATGTCCGAGTTTGATTGTGATTGTAAGAAATAGTGTGTTGAATTTCATGAGAAACATCTTTCACTATCATCTAAATATAAGGTTTTACAGCTTTGAAATCAGGAAATTAACTAATCAATTAGCATTTAATTTACTTCTTATCCCTAAATCATAGAGACCTTTATCATCGAGTCGCTTGTGTCATCCTCTATTCTACATTAACATCATTATAAATACACTGCAATCTGCATCTCGGCGTTCGGCAATATGTGTAAACATTGAGCGTTTTTTATCGACCTCTTTAGCTTATCGTTGTCGCGTACTGTTCGCGGAAAGGACGAGTCCTTAAAACGACTTGCCTCGCATCTACTTCTCTTATTGACGGATTAGCAGAGGGGTCCCATGATACCGATTACATCTCCCGTAAATGTAAAGCAATCGCAGCCTAGATTCTAATATATTTTCTTTCAAGTATTCCGAACCTGCGTCTGAGTGTATTTTCGTTACGCTTGCTTTTCCATCGTAGCACTTTTTAACAAATCATATCGACTTGCGCTGCACTTTCTCGAGTTCGCGGGTACACGTTTCATCCGCCGGTTCCCATATACTAGCCACATATTCCAGATGGGGCCTGACCAAATAAGCATCGCTCTCTAACCTTTTCATCGCATCTACCTACAATGCGCTCTATGAAACCGAGCTTTTTAGTTGCTTTGCCGCAGATATTTCGGATATGTGTGCTCCAGTTTATGTTATTTTTAAGGGTGATTCTGGGATACTCAAATCGTAGTTCACTACATTTATATTCATTCAAATAATTTAGTACGGGTAATTCAAACGTAATTGTTTCCTTTTGAAGAAATTAACTTCCGGTATTAACTTAAATAATCATCTAGTGATCTCTTCCAATGATAAAGTTTTTTGAATTGCTCATTTCGAACCAAATGTGCTGTTTATCGAATAAATTTCGAAATCTCGGCTTTAATGCGCCGTGGACTCCGTGTTACCGGCTTCGTTTGTTCGTCCGTCCACGACACAACGAATCTTCGTTGTTACGTAACAATCCGTTCCTTCAATCGAATTCTATTTTCGCGATTTTAGTTTCTGTTTGAGGGAAGGTCTCTTCGCAAATAAACGCCCAATTCAGAATTTAAGTAAACGGAAAACCATTTCGTGTTAAGAGTAGGGCATCGAACCTTAATATTTTTCGTTCCGGTTTTCGCTCCGGTTCAACGAACAGGTTGTTCCGGTTTTTCTCCTGCCGACAACCAACCGGTTCGTACCGTTCCATTTTCTCTCCGAACACTGCAATATTGTATCCTTCCGAAATTCTGTATCATTATTTCTATCTTTTCCCATATACACTACATTACTAAGTTTTAGAATATCAGTAAGCAATACTTTGCTGCTTTCGATAGTTAAACTGCCCTCCAGTTAGTAGATAAATATGCACTGCAAGGAAAATAGTTTTGGAACCGTTAATAACTGTTTTCAGGTTCAGTTCTGTTTCCAATCCCGTAAAAATCACAGTTTTTTTCGGTTTGCGGTTCGGTTCTAGTATATGTAAGAGCCAAATGAAAGAAGATTTACTTTTGTTTCTATTTTAGATGAGCTTATCAGGAATAACATCACCATTTATCCGGAAATTGCGTTTTTGTCGAGACAATAATATTTCAATTTGAGAAACTCCACGTTTCCCCAAACGCCATTTTTTATTTCTTATAATTAAGCAGGGATTTTGTGCGTGTTTACTTATGACTCGTAAAGAAAAAGTTACACAGCTTTTCCACTTTAAAGATTATATCAACCTCGCAAATGTAATAGACTATGAATATTATGTCCACCAATTCGACACCAGATTAGCCACATTTTCCGTATAAAACGTATGCAAAGGCAATTTCTATCGTTTTCAGGGTTTAATTGTCTATGTCTATGTCATTACCCTGCAAGCCGCCTTTCGGTGTGTGGCAGGGGCTGCATGCATCATGACTCTACCTCCCTTACTTTCGCGTATCGCTCGCGGAAAAACTGACTTCTTGAATCGATTCGTTCTAGCATCTATTTTCCTGATCTTTCTCGCAGTATCAGAACGGACTACGTAACATGATGGATGTACTATATCGGCCACATCAGATCTAAACGTACTCTCTCTGAACTTAATTAGTAAATGTATCCTTTGTTTAAAGCTTCTAACTTCAAAAGATTCCCATATTGCGTCCTGAAGTATCTGAGTAACGCTCGCTGGTTTATCGAAGCAATTCTTCACAAAACGTATCAACTTTCGTTGCACCTTTTCTAATTCTCGAAAACAACGCCTATCGGCAGGGTCTCATACACTACACGCACACTCAAATAACTCATAACTAATGCACATTGCATTTTTATTCAATTTTTTCTTCGCTCCGACCTTCGCTTCTCTTAACGAAGCCAAGTTTCTTAAGAGCATTTCCACATATATTATGAATGTGGGTACTCCATGTTAAGTTATTCGTTAGCGATACCCCAAGATATTTCACCGATCGTACTTAATAAGTTTATCCCACAGAGGCTGTGCAAATAATCATTAGCAATAGATTTTCTTTCGAAGAAGTTAATTACCGAACATTTGTCTACATTTATAACTGCCAATCATCGCACCATTTCATAATTTTTCTAAGTCATTAGACAGGGTTAATCCATGATATCTATTCTCTGTTTCACTATGAATTACCGCGTATTTCTTTAGCAAAATTAAATTAGAAGGAATGGTCGTACGAAATCGAGGCATGTACTAAAAGAAATGAAAATGAATGAAGATTATTACTTTGGTCGTGGAATATCCTCTTTGGTGCGACATTGGCGAAATTTTGTGGACATGAATTTTGTAAAATTCGGAGGCTGTAAACAATCCGTCCCCTTGACCACCAATGCGTATGTTGAACCATAGCTTTTTCCCATAAGAATACACAGAGAATTTGGTTCCATATGTAATTAGAGTAATAATTAATGGCAGACTATAGGAATAGGAGGCAATTTCAGAGATTTTAGCATTTGCTTTTACGATCACACATAAATGGGACAGACTTTCTGTGGGTTTCTAAATTAGCCCAATTCTGCCCATGGACATGGGATTCTGCCCATTTTGCTTCGGTGATCCGCGATTTAAGTCGATTCTCATAATTTTCGTAATTTATTTCCCCATAGGAATACATAGAAGTTCAGTTCAGAAGAAAAATTGAGACCTCACCCAGTGATATTCGAAAAGACTGACCGTGGACGTTACTTCTCAAATTTAAGCGATGCGTTGAATTTTTTTTGGGCGACGGAAACATCTGTCTGATCCTCGTCAAGCAGCTTCTTCGGAGTCGGACGCCGTGTTTTTCTCGAGGGATTACTTACGCATAGCATATATGCCAATTTATCTTTGAAAGCGTCTCTAGAAGCACCCAGAAAAGTAACTAAAAATTCGCCAAACGCAGAGAAAAGATCGCCAAAAAGGAATAAAAAAATAAAATGCCTTAAATTTTCTTTTATGAATGGATTATCAGCTCAGACGCTGCACAAATTGAATTCATTGCATAAATATCTCGTATTTCATCAATTGAAATGATTCTGTTCTAATTTAAAATAACTGAAACATGTTAGGTTAAAAGTATGAAGAGTAGGGTCGATGTGACGGAACGTAAACCATAGAGTACTGGATGTCGCTAAAAGAGAAGAAAATTCGCCAAAAGCATGAAAAAGTCGCTCGATTTAGCGAGAAAATCGCTAAACGCTACGATATGACTCGTAGCTTGTTGAAAATAACGGGGGAATTAGCCAGTATTCTGGAAGACAACGAAGACTTCATATCCAGAGATTTTTCTTTTCTAAAAAAGACTGGGCTTTTCAGAATGCTTAACGTAAGAAACGGAGATACGGTTATCCATCTCACTTTCAGATATTTATATCAATTAAATCATTTATCCAAATTTATCTGTTGAATTTTATTCAATCCACTGTATTTGAAACTGCAACTTACATAGATCATACTAATATGGGGATAGGTGCAAAATGTCCTCAGCTGACGAGGCATCGTAATCAAAATTCTATTACTACGTAATTCCAATTCTACTGAGAGTTGCAATTTATTTAATTAGTAAATAATTGACATTTGCTGCATTCAAAATTGTTTTATTGTTTTCTCCTGGGAATCTATTTTTGGTTTTCTTATGCCATTTTCGAAGGTGTTATTGAGCCTGCGTGCGCTCTTTTAATTAGCTGAACAAATTTGCTACAAGTTCATTCCTTGTAATTTTCCCCGTGGATTGAGCGCATTTCCCGATATTTGGCAAGATACGTGACCAAAACGGAAATTTTTCATTTTTTGTACAAATTTGGCCAATTTTTGAGAGGCTGTCTCTCTGACACTTCCAAAACATACTAATTTTGGGCTTAAATTGAGTAAAATTTAACGATCTTTAAAATCTTATTGATTAACTATTTCTTTAGGATACGATATTTATATACATTTTAAAAACTTAAGAGATTTTGAGCGAAAACCGAAAAAATTGCGAAAATATCGCTTTCTCGGAAATTACGGGTCTTTCGAAGCCGCAAATTTGATTTCCCACTATCGACATGGGTCCTAACAACATATTAAAAATTAGAACGACGTGACTTTTTAGAAGCTTGAATGAATGAATTGACTGGACAGCTACACTCTAAACTGGCAACAATGCTCTTTAGAATTTCTCCAAGATTTCGTTTCCTTGGAATGCAAAGCGCTGATTCGCTTTAAGATGATGCAAGCGATCCGAACGGCGTCGCTCGCAACGACCTCTACCACGCATTAGCTCGCGGACATATTTCACTTGACCCGGCGTCGGCGGCGTCTCGAAGCCGCGCAAAAGGCGCGTCGACCTGCGAGCGATGCCACGTCTCGACATCTTTTGATGGCTTCGACTCGTCGCCGGAAGCGACTCCGTCTGCTCGCGATAGCAACGGCTTCCGCCGCATCCGTCCTTGGCGACTCCCCTCCAACGATAACAAATAAACGCAGCATCGCCGACTTCTCGTCAATGTTTTCGGAAGTGCCTCGGTACGGCACCAAAGCGCCGCAAGTGGCTGAAGTTCGCGATGCAAAGGGTATGCGCGTGGGGGATCGAAAAAGTCGCTGAAGATGACCGTTTTAGTTCTCGAAGGGCTATAATTACCTCTAATTGTTGCGTGCGTCATACTTTTGAGGCTTCACACGTTTAAATCCTCGCAACAATTCCACGGGTGCGATTATTATTACACAGTAGAAATTAGCCAAGTGTATCAAACATGCGCCACCTCGGATAATGGAAAACTCGGATAATATGGCAGTTTAAATAAATCGAGTAAAATGATTAAATTGAGTAAACTAGGTTCAAATATAGGGATCGCTGATGGAAGCTGCAGTAGTCTCGATTACCAGAGTTAATGTGGACCGGGACCATTTCGGATAATGAAAAACTCGGATGTTACGGAAGAGTCGTACGTAAATTATGAGATATGGAGACGTAAATTATGAGATATGGAGGCCATTTTCTCGCTTTGCCATGCTACGACGTGTATTTACAATTAAAAAATCGTTTAGATGTAATAACCTTGTGAAATTAAATGCTTTTCTTTTCCTTCATAATGTATACGTCTATTTTCTAGACGCAGTTCTAACTTCTTTTCTCCGATTAATTCATTATGCCCACGTTTGCTTGTCTATGCTGAATCAGAGCAGTAACTGCAAAGGTAATTTAAGCGATGTACCGGAACATATGTAAGTGAAAAAGGCAGAGCACACAAATATGCGCCTCGGACAATACGGAACCTCGGTTAATCGGGACTCGGATAATCGAGACTCTACTGTAGTTAAAAACACGGACTGGTTACAGCTTCACATCGGGAACAATTTCACCTACCGTCGTATATAATTCGGATTGGTTTCAAGAAACAGAATTAACAAAATACTACAGCAGAACCGCCGGTTGATTCTCAACGAGAAAATATAAATAACTACGTCTTACTAGACTATTGAGAAAATAACAGATGGTTAACGTAACATCCGAGACGCGAAAATTCCGCTATTACTGTTTCCGCAGTGATAAGCACATTTGCTCGCTTCGACGTTTTCAAATCACGTTGACGGTTTGAAATCACGTTTATTTAAGCGACTTTCCATCAGCAGAATCGGGCTAATTAAGAAACACTCTCACTCCTTAGTTTGTCACAGTGACGTATGATCGTATAAAAATGCTAAAATTTCACAAAATTCCTCGTATTCCTATAGCCTAACATTAATTCTTACAATTTATTCCATATGGACCTAAATTCCCAGTGGATTTTCAAGGGAAAGTACGTAATCTATTGATCAACAACTGCATTGGTCGTCAAGGGGATGAGTTGTTTATGAACGCAAAATTTCAGAAAAGTTCGGCATATTCTATTAAAAATTCGAATAAAAAAATATTCCACGAGAAAAATAAGAATTTTTAATCGATTTTTCTACTTTCGTTGTTTGTCTTGAGTTCGTAAGATGATCTTTTCTGACTTAATTTTGCAAAATAATTTAAGCTATAAATATGAACGTTGCATGTATTTCTTGTGGGAACGCTTTAACTCGTTTGGGATCGTATCGGAGACCAGCCATTTAGAGACATTAATTTAACCTATACTAAGAAATCTTTGAGAATAAAAAACAGCTTCACGGGCCGCAAGGAGATGTGGGCCGTTTATTTGTGTGCATGAATGCGATGATATTGTTCCGAAATCCCGCCATTTACGAAGCAAAGATCGTCTTTTGTATTTTGGCAGTCACGCGTGCGATAGCAAAGCTCTCGGGAGCCTCACTCAGACATCCTCAAGAAGGTTACGTGTTTACATTGGGAGTGAGCCCAGTGACGCAACTATGGGGTACAGCAGTAAACGAGCGATGCAGCAATTATTGTAGTTAATAATATTAAGAAGGAGATGGGCCATCGATCTCAAAGTGATATCGCAGCTCGATAATGATACTGAAAGCAATTAATGTAATTTAATACAGCTATTAAGCACCCCAGTCAAGCATGACAGAGTTATCCAGCACTCCTAACCATGACGGTGTCATTAGTATGCCCATATTAGTTCCAGGAATTAATTCTAAATGGACCTAAAATCCCCGTATATTTTAATGAGAGAATGGAGCTGGATTTAAACAACTGTAATCGGAATGAGTTGTTTATTCCCGAAAAATGTAATGCAGTTTCCACATATTTAAATAAAATCCTCGCAATTTCGAATCCACATCGAAATTTCACAACAAAAATAAGGATTTATAATCCGTCACCTTTCTTTTGACACTTGTCTCGATTTCGTAAGATCATTTTTTCTAATTTAATTTTGCAAGGAAACATAGACTGCAAGACATGAAAACGAACTTAACGTGAATTTCAAATGCAAATATACGATGGGTTCCAGAAATCGTACCCGAACTTTTTCAGAGATGGGAATAGCAGTCTTGGGCATTTCAATCTTGTAGAAACAAAATGCAGTTTGTTTCACTTCTCTACACCAACACGTTTCTGAGATAGAAAGGTGGACGGACGGACATTTTGCTTGTCATTCATAACGTGTTGTCATCATAATCGATATATATATATATATAAAGCAGAGATTTTGTGAGCCTGTTCGTGGGTTTTGTGTATTTGTTTGTCCAAAATTGGAGTCCAACCGGTCGTCCGATTTGCTTCAAGCTTTGCATACGTGTTCTATGAGATCGGGAAGGAAATACCGTCACCTTTTTATTCGATAACTGTGCTGGGTTTGAACCAAGATCGTTCTGACAGATTTCCATAAGAGATACAAGTCAAGTTCGATTTTATCGGTTGCAGACTGTATTTCTTTTGCAAAATAAAATTAGAAGGAACAGTCGTATAAAATCGAGATAAGTTTCAAAAGAAGGGAACGTGAATACAGATTCTTATTATTGTCGTGGATATGGCTTTCGTTTTGAAGTTGCGAGAATTTAGATCAAATATGCGAATATGTTATGAAACTTTGAGGTTGTAAACAACCCGTCCCCTTGACGACCAATGCGATTGTTGATTCCGAGTTCATGCATTTTCCCATAAGAACACATTATGAATTTAGGCCCATTTAGAATCAATTAACGATATGTAGGGGAAATTCTTCAGAGATTTTAACTATTACAGTCATGAACAATTTGTAGTGATGAATTGCAGGGGCAATAAACATACTTAAAGCACCGTAATGAACTAACTGAGATAAATGAGTAACTTTTTGTTGATCAGTTCGGACTCTTGCCATATTGTACGATTAAATTTCCCAGAACCAGAAGTTGAAAATCTTGCAAACTTGTACATTAACTGCAAATTGTAATTAACTCCATAAAGATTCACATTCTTATTATTGACTGTAGATTTCGGCTTTGAACTTTGGTTAGTAATTTTTGTTTTCGATAACCGGTCCCAATGTACTAAACTATGATGCGAGATGTTATTTTCTCTCATATACTAATAGGTATACTATATTTAATCCGATTTTAACTCTCCCGGTGAGAACCAACGGGCACTTCAGCTAGTATAATATATTTATTAATCTAACGACATTCAAAAGTATGCATAAGACAAGTCAACCAATAAGGACAATCAATCAATTACTAAGGAGGACTTACTTAATTACCAATTAATAATTACTAATAAGGACATTAATCAACTACTAATCACATTACGAATCCATATTACTCTTGACTTCATTTGCTGCGCCCGTATTGTCAGCAATTACACATCACTTATCAATTACAAATAAACACTGCGCTACACAACATTCCATCATAAAAACAAAACATTACACTCATTAGATTTGTATATTTCATTTTTACATGATAATATATATATACTAATAATTTAATTAAAGTAACTATGTGATGTGATAGATGTGAAACGTGGATCCGTGCATCCTTGCATGGATGTGAAACATGGATCTTGAACACCTGCTGCTAAGAAATACAAGGCAGCATTTATATATATATGATTTTATTGTGCTCTTCCTTGGGCCTCCGTATAGAAAACTGGGTAAGCTCGGTTACAACGTTCCGGAGTTCGATTTCCGACGGCAGCCTTCGTGCGAAATGACCTCAACTGTCCAAACACTTTTAACAATACTACTCCTATACGATTTCAAATACTGCAAGTTCTAATTTGTCCAATGAATATATTACCGAGCTGGTAATTTTCTAACAACAATCGTCTTCTGGAAGGTTTCTGGATCAGCTTTTGGAGGAGCGACTTGGATTGTCGATGATGGAATCAAATTAAAATCGATTGGTTCTCTTAAATGTGTGCAGCACTGACGTCACCGTCCCCACGTGCATCATCTACGCCACTTTACTCTCATTTGCGATGCTAATAATTATGATAATGAAATGTTCTAACTCTTTGGACAGACGGTCAGATAGGGATTTTATCCGTCGAGAGATAATTCAATCCAGGGACTACAAAATGGCGATTGCTTCCTCACTTTTTTCCCAACTAATATTGAAGGATTGAGGAGTCTAGCAACCGTCGGGCTGATAACAGCTCAGACACATAAATACACAATCTACATGTTAATTTTTTACCATGCTTTGAGGATGTATTGTACGTCTCAAGCTCCAAGCGGAATTCTAAATGATTATAGCAAGACACCTATAATTATCTAGAATGACATAGGGAGAAAATAAAGGTTAATATGAATATTATTCACGTTGCGCGGATTTAACTTATAAAAGATAATATCAACGTTCTTAAGCATGAATTCACTACTCATATTTCTGGATAATCAGAATAATTGGTAAAAATTACGTTTTTTTACTAATTTTTTTGTAGTTTAGACTCTCGAAAGAACGATTCTCGGAAAGTATTTTAAAATAAAAAACGATACGACTGGAAAAATGTTTCAAACGAATTCCTAACTCAGCACACATTTGGAAAAACTGACTGCATTGTGAAAAAGTGATTATCTGAGTGTTTGAAATGTAGCATTCGCCTTTACCAAGTCTCCTCTTACGTCTAACCCTTCGTCATAAGAAATGAAAAGAGTGCACGGGCAAACAGTAAAAGTACAGACATTACAACATAACCAAAACAAACAGAAGTAAATTTTTATCAAAAATAAACAGAAAAAGTACATTGTGAAATACAAATAATTTGGTTGCAAATCAGATAAGTATCAAAAAATATTAAACGATAGGTTTTGATAAAGGAAATTCATTCGTCCCCTTGAACCTGAAGAAGAAATTATTCAACGAATTGGTCCGTCGGTCTTGAAGTAGGGACGCGAAATACGTCGATGCGAAAATAATCTGAAGAGAGACTGTGAGAATTGTGACAGAATACACGCTTGAGAGTAACAGAAAGGGAGAGGAAGAAGTGGGACAGAGTGACGACTGTGACAACAGCATCTCTGATGTGAGGAATGGCTTGTCACGACACAAAAGACCAACGTATGAAAACCTTGAGACATAAATCGGTCAAGAGAGCCCAAAGAAAGGCGTGTTAAGGACTTCTCCGGACACAGAACTTGGATCAACCTTTGAGATGTTTCGATCAAAAGGTTGATCAATATGGCCCATACGGATGATACTTAAATGGGAGTGAAAATACTGCATGTACTCAGTGATTCGATTTCTTATATTTTGGGTCAAAGATTAAAATTGGTGTCAGGAAATTACATTTAAAAATTCATGCAACCAGGCATAGTATATTTTGATGATATTCTTTGATTTTGTTAGCAATTTTCTACGACTTATTGTTATTAAAATAAAATTGCTATGCTATTGGAAATGGACATCTTTTTTACTGGCTGCATGTACGCTTTTAGACACTTTGATAGAAGATAGAGTTTTTACCCGGAAGAATGACTACACTCTTTTAAGCGTTATCGTTATTATCCATTGGTTAGGAAGTAATTTATGTGCGCTACACAAAAACGTAGGATATGAAGGAAAGAAAGAACCAGAAGTAATATTAAGAAAACGCGTTTCATTAATCATTGCGAATGAGACGCAAATCAATGATATCGGGGAATTAGTGGAATCACTTCGATATAAAATTAAACGTCGAATGATTTAAAAAATTAAAAATATTTTACGACTCTCTGAAGTAGAAGCTTTCTTGGAATTATTTGCAGTTTATTTCCGAGGATAAATTATACATTTTGATTAATTTTCTATTTGATTAAAATTTGAAAAATATTAGTACCCTGAATCAAATGAAAAACTCTCCGAAAATGGGCAAGAGAAGAAAGTTCAAAAAATAGATTCCAAATAATAAATTGAGAAGTGCTAATATTTTAAGCACGGGAATATGAAATCGAGTTATCCTAGAACGGTTTTTATTTTAGCCTAAAATAATAATTTTATATGCAATATTAACAGGCAGGGAACTGGCAAACGACGAGAATGTTAACTAGAAAGAGTCATCCAAGCCAATTTATCAACCGTTACAACTAACACAAACCTGCAAACGAATTTGAAAACAAGGAAATGGGTTTAAGGTAACTTAAGACGATGATGCGTGAAGGCAGGAAAATCCCCAAGGATAAACAGACGTCAATAGAGTTTTACGAGATACAAAATTCCGTGAATTAACTGCGTTTTTTAATTTTTTTTCCTTGTTAAGGTTACTTCTTTGCTCGTATTGTATTATTTGAAATTGTTTGATGTTCAAGTATGGCTATGTTTTTTACGATTCAATTTAACTATTCATTCCTGGCTGTTTTCGAATCTTACTAATCATATGTAAGCAAAATGTCTCTTCGTCCGTCTGTCCGTCCGTTGGTCCGTCCCCCTCGCTATCTCACAAACGGCTAGATGGAGAGATATGAAACAAACTGTATTATCCATAAGTAATACACGCTAAGTTCGTCTTCATGTCTTGCAGCCGATGTTTCCTTGCAAATTTAATTTAGAAATAATAATCTTACGAAATCGAGACAAGTGTCAAAAGAAAGGAAACTGATTACAGATTCTTCTTTTTGCTGTGAAATCTTGATATAGATTCTAAATTGCGAGAATTTCCATAAAAAATACGGAAAATTTTTAAAATTTTGCTTTAATTAATAAACAACTCATCCCCTTGACGACCAGGGCTATCGACGAATTCGAGCTCATGCATAATCCCATATGAATACACGGGGACTATAAGTTTATACGTAACTAGCTGAAGTGCCCGTTGATTTTCAACGGAGAGAATAGAAGTAGGATTAAATATAGTATACCTATATGTGCGTAAGAGAAAATAACATATCGCATCGTAGTTTAGTCTAATGGGACAGATTATCGAAAACAAAAATTTCTAATCAAAGTTCGAGGCCGAAATCTACAATCAATAATAAGAATGTGAATCATGATACAATTTCCCTCTTGTAAAACATGTCTCAAGTTAATGTGCAAGTTTGCAAGTTTTTCAACTTCTGGTTCCGGGAAATTTAATCGTATAATATGTCAAGAGTGCGAAATGATAGACAAAAATCATCTCCATCAATTCATTACGGTGCCTGTTTGTTGCACCTGCGATTCATAACTACAAATTGCTCGTGACTTTTATAGTTAAAATTCTCTGATTTGAAAATCTGAAAATTTTTGTTTTCGATAACCTGACCCTTTGCACTAAACTAACATAAGGTGCGAGATGTTATTTTCTCTTATCTACAAATAGGTATACTATATTTAATCCGGCATCTATTCTCCCCGTTGAGAATCAGCTGACACTTCAGCAAGTTATACATAAATCATAAAGAAAAAATAACAAATTATAAATAAGTAAAAATGAATAATTAACTGTTAATAGTCTTTGGAAAGACCGACTGCATTGTGAAAAGGTGTTTATCTGAGTGTTTGAAATGTAGCATTCGCCTTTACCAAGTCTCCTCTTACGTCTAACCCTTCGTCATAAGAAATGAAAAGAGTGCACGGGCAAACAGTAAAAGTACAGACANAAAAATAACAAATTATAAATAAGTAAAAATGAATAATTAACTGTTAATAGTCTCTTCCGCTACGCAAAAACTTGCTCTAAATATAGCGCATGTATGATTTGGCCTGCGCTTCGGCAGGATAATACACACGGAAATAATGCGAGTGGAAGAGCGAGCAATTGGCATTCGAGCAGTGGAGAGGGACTCGGGGAGGGGATTCTTTTTATTCTTCGAAATGGACGGCGGCGTTATTCCAGCAGCGCTTTCGGCGAGCGACAAGGAAACCGAGTCGAAATGCATCGAGACGAAGGTTACCGAGGCGTTCGATAGGTGGCGACGTCGTTCACTCCTTTTCGAAAAGAGAGATCGGCTCATGGAGTCGGTATTCCGTATCTGTGGGAAGCAAACAAGATAAAGTCGGTATCGGCGATGAAAATGAAGAACGGAGATAAACAGGACCCAAATATGGCGCCCGTCTTCCCAGGAAACGCGGTGACGCATGGCGTTCGTCATTCCGTATCGGAGATACAGCAATGCGTCGCGCCCCGACGTGTTTCAGAAAAAGATACCTTTTGCTATATCTTCTTCGATGATTTTCGCTGGAATGCAACGGTATCTTTGTCTCACCTGTTCCCGATATATGTTACAAAGAAAATTTCCTTTGAGGGATCAAGTAATTACTAAAAGTCGACTAATAAATCTCAAAAAGATCTAACTGTGGATACGGTAGGAATGGGATGGTTTATTTTTTTAAATCAAATGTCTCACTTTATTACGTATACATATATACGTTGTAGATTCATTTTAAGTTACGACCGGAATTGAAAACGGTTTTGCTTTCGATAAATTGCCGAAAATAGCAAGTTAAACATTCCATGAAATCGTTCGTATGAGTCTCCAGGGCCATTCCATGTCAAGTGAACCAACGGTCCCCGCTCGACCATCACCGATTTCAATGAAATTCTGTGTGAACATAACTTTATATCTTCTATGAACATTTCCCAAGTCTTACATCCATCGATGAAATATTTGCTGAGATATAGTCATTTGTTTGACCCCCTACCGCAGCCTTCTACAGTTAGACAGCGATTTTTAGCAAGTTTGAGACACGTTATCTCACGCAGTATTCCGTTGAGTAAAACAAAACCATACCATACCATGGACATACCATATAGAGCCGGAAGATCTGTTTAAATAAGAAAGTCTTCTCAATTAGCTAAACAGAAGTCCTGGGGAAGGAATGAGGATTACAAGGCAAGATGAGGTAATTTGTCTCTGCTTTCCTCTGAGTCAGTAGCCAACAGTGGGAAAAAGTCTATTTGAGCGTTGCACAACCCTACGACGCGTCGTAACCTGTCTACGCCCCTGAACGTCGAATACATTTTTGTCTGCCAAAAAGAGACAAATGAAACATACTGCTTATCAAGTTTTTCGAGTGATTATAGCAAGTCTCCAAAAACCGAAAATAACCAACGTAAGGGCCCTAAATGTTGTTGATTTCGCTTTTGCAATTAGACTTTGTTATTAGAAAATAGTTAGAAATGATTCGAGATTCCATGAGTTAGCGTTCCCATAGATCCTGCTACCATGGCCAAATGAAAGGAATATTCTCCATCTGTCTTTCCGTATAAGAGAGAGATTAATGTGTCTTTCCATAACTTTTATCTCAGTTTTGTTCATGGTTGTGATGATATGAAAGCTACTGTGGTATGAGGGATGCTGAATAATGATATTCTCTCCTTTTTGAATTCTATGAAAATTGTCGCGTGTAGAATCATTGTGTTTCACTTAGGTGGACTTGTTCCGCTTATAGCATTCTGTCTGAGGAAAGCAACAGCAAACTACCTCACTCCTCACCTTGCCTAGTCGCCTCAGCCCCCTCTCAAAGCTTTCGTTGCTTACGGTGAAAGTTATGAGGTTAAAGCTCATAAGGTATGAGGCTAAATACTGTGCAGACAGACAGACAGCGTTGCTATAACAACTAGAAGTTAGGTCAGGAGCAAATACATACGCCTTTATAACACGTTCTGTGTACAAATGAGACCTTTTCTCGATGAATTCCGTATTGTGGAGGCAAAATACAAAAAACCGTCGCAACCGCACCGTTTCGTCATTCTCTAATCAGATATGAGTTCTTTTGCAACAAAGTCAATATTAACTTGGTTTTTCTGAGCTCAGATTAACTGAACCTTTAGCTCTTTAGCTCAATTAAATAAACCTTAAATCCACCCATTTTCTTTCAAGACAACATTTGAGCCATTCCTCTTCTGATAGCACTCATTTCCAGAACCTCATCTCTGGATTCGTTACCTTTCAGACAATTATTTATTGCTTCCATTATTTCTGAGTATCGATCTCAACGACGCGTCTCCAGATGATGCAATCGCCCACCAATCGAGAATTATCGCTTCTTTCCTTCTCAATTGATACCACCAAATCCACGTCTTAATTCCTTCGATATAATTCACCCGTATCTCAGGCGCAATGCAACTTTCTTACTGCAATCCGATAGCTTTTCCCAGCTTTATAACTCTGCGAATTGTTCGAGCAAGGTCAAGTTTTACTGTGCAGAATCTTTGTTATACTGAACATTCGGTGCTGTTTCCATATCCTTATGAATGTAGTATTAATCATTTGTAATTGGATACGGGATAGGGAAGACTATGGTCCAGTATTAGTATAATGCATACTTAAAATGAACCTAAACTAAAGTTCACTTTAAGGCCTGGTATTATAAGGTTTAGTTAGAGTTAAAGTGAAGATTATTGTGCTTCTCCATGATGATTCATCAGATATATAAAACATTTATTATAATCTTCACTTTAACTCTAACAAAACATGATAATACCAGGCCTTAAAGTGAACTTTAGTTAAAGTGCATTTTAAGTACACATTATAATACCGTGCCCATATCTTTCAATTAATTTTATCTCAGTTTGGTCCTTGGCTGTGATCATATATTATATAGCTACTGAGGAATGAGTGTTTTGTTACTTGTTCCACTTTTTGAGCATTCTGACTCAGTGGGGAAAGGGAAAACTACCTCACTCCTCATCTTGTCTACTAAGCCTCATTCCCCTCTCCTAGCTCTTGGTAGATAATGGCTATCGGCTGAGTAATAAGACTGTTTTAAAACTTAACCAATAAGACTGTTTTTACTTTCATCACATTTTCACGAATACTCGGAATAAGCTCTTTCCAATACCCTTGTTTATTTTTGCCCTATTCTTCCATAAAGATGCTTGAGATGTGGCTTTTTCATTTGTAACCCATACTTTATCAACAGTCCTGTCACTTTGATGAATGGAATATTTTTCAATTGCCTTTTGTTATAGGATAGAGAAAAATGTATCTTTCGATTAATTTTATCTCATCTTTGTTCGTGGCTGTGATAATATGAAAGCAACTGAGATATGAGCTATGCTGAATAATAGCATTAATTTAGGTTTCTCCTTATGCAATGTTACAAAAAGTGTTACTCGTAGAGTCTCACTAACGTGGACTTGTTTTGCTTATAGCATTCTGTCTCAGTGAAGAAAGCAAACTACCTCACTCCTCATTTTGCCTAGTCGCCTCATTCCCCTCTCCAATGCTTTTATGTTGCTTATGGTGGAGGGATGAGATTCAAACCATCCTTCAGAGTAAGAACTGTACATGCAGACTTTATCAGCAATTTCTAAGCAGCCATAACGAAAACAGAAATATTTTTCCATTAATCGATGAAATGAGAATAATGTAGAAATATTCTCTAAACTGTTTATTTCATTTATCCAATGGAAGATTTTTTTGGCAATTACGATGTTCCAATGAATTACTATGGCGACAAGAATTTTTCGTAAATATTCTAATTCAGGCTGAAGACTGTATAGACTGATGGTAAACATTAGCACGGCTGAAAATATCGGCAAATTTAACTCATCAAATACGAACATTTTCATGACTACTTCAAAATCTTCATCGGTATTCTAATCTCCTCAGAATTAAGAATAAGAGGAAAAACCGTCGACTTTCGAGGTTCAGGAAGACGATTCTCGAAATGATGGAACGAAAACCCCGAATAAAATACATTATTTTGCATCCGAAGAGGAACAGATATTCGTATTTTCTACGGAGTGCGTGAGGTTTAATCGAAAATAAGTCAAATGAGATGGGAAAGATGATTGGTTCCCGTTCGAGAAATCTTCTGTGGCGAAAAAAATAAAACCGCAACTTCCTTATTAGCAAACCTTAAAAATAGACGAAAAGGACAGATCGAATTAAAATTGGACGTGAGATGGAAGTATCAAATTATAAAAGTAATGAAAAAGGTTTCGGTAGTCCACGGAATCGATTTGTATTTGAAACTCAGGCGGTTGGAGTGAGTGGATTAAGATTATTAGAAAGATGAAGTATTGCTTTTTAAAAACTTCGCCATTTTATAAAAAAAAGAAGATAATACATGAAGATTTCCATGAGAAATTTTCTACAGCTGTAAATATATTTATATACAGAACTCCATATACATTTTCTCCGATAAAATTAAACGTTACTATGAAATTCGACCAAGAAAATCTTAAGAAGGCTTCTTTCAAAGATCGATCGGATCTCTAAACTAATTTATTAATTAATTATTAGTTAATTTTCAGTAATGGTAGAAGTTTCTATAGATATATTCATAAATAATGGGAATTACGATGTATATTCAATTTTTTAATTCTTGATGCTTGTCTCGCTTTCCTACATTAATTCTTTCTAATTTAATTGTGCTAAAGAAAAAACTCTGAAAACGATAAAAATGGCCTTTGAATGCGTTTTATACGGAAAATTGGCTCGTCTGGGAGTTGAATCGGAGAGCGTTAGGTAGATGAAAAGGAGCCTATTTTAAGTATCGTAAATATATTTAAAATTAAATTTCTTGTTAATTTTTTAGTAACTGTAGGTAATAGTCTCACTAAAAATACTTCGAAAGTTGGGGTCATTTGGCACATTCCCCACAAGGAATCAAATCCGAGACTGCATTCATCAAAGGCGAACTCACTTCCCACTTGGATCCCCTCTCGTTACCTTGACCATTCAAAGATGTCTCACAAACTATAAAGGATTCGCTAAACTAATTTCAGCGAATAAAATCTGTTGAACCTCTACTCGTTTAAAATTTTCCTTGACAGCTTAGAAATAAGACGGAATTGCCAAATTTATCGGAGAGAATGGGATTTAAAAAAACATGCTGCACTTTCTATAATGTTCAGAGATGTATTTGACGTGTTACCATAGTTTTAAATTCGCAATTAATATCGTTAATCGTGCATATATCAATTAACAGCAAAGATCTGATGGACTGATATTGAACCTTCTTCAGCAAAGGATTGGTCATCTATTCTGACTAACTGATATTGACGTATTCGCGTAAGTGGAATAACTTTCACAATATGAATTATCTCCACTCTTTATAACAACTTCTCTCCACGATACGATTTCTAAGAATTCCGCGCTTTTGAGTGGAACAGATAAAATTGCGAACTTCCTGTACTATGACGAGTGTACCACACTAAAAGGATCCTCAACTGTGCCTGTCCAAACTGCCGAAGTTCCGCTGAGGTGCATAAATTCCTATATTTCCAAATATCTCTCTTCTTGCATTACATTCATTCCAATCCAAATATCGGAACAGTTTGATAAAATGGAAATTTTCCAAAAATAAGTCACGGCTCACAGATTAAAATTGCTATTCGTTTAGTTGAACGTCCAAAATCTAAATAAATTCGAGCAGTGGTGTTGAATGAAGACCGTACAAGAACCATTGGCTTGAACAACATGAAATTCATTTTAAATACGTTTAAAAGCCACAGCTTTTCACTCGAGAAGCGTACACTCTTCTCTGCGAACGGCAACGCTCTTATCTTTGTGGTGATAACTGATCCATGGGATCAAGTATTAGCTGAACGTATCTCTGAACTGGAGTCGGTGTTCGGAACTTTCTTTATCTACACATTTATAAACTATCAATATCCTTTTACTTCACGTTAGAGGTATTCGCTTGAGAATTTTCCATCCCCTGAAATACTCGCGTGCACTCTGACGGGTGGCGAAGGTGAATAAAAAAGGAACGCCTCCATTTGAGAGGTTTTTCAACGTCTCCTCTAAATCTTTCCTTTCTTATGGAAACGTAGGAAACGTATTATGGGCTTCTTGGTTCGATTCCGGGCCTTCACAGAGATGAGAATATTTTCTTGGGGGTTTCAGCATCGTAGAAACGCACTGCAATTTGTTTCAGATCTCTAAGTCAAGCCGTTTCAGAAATAAAAAGAGGGACGGACGGGCAGTCGGGCGGATTTCCTTGTTATATATATGATACTGATAAGAAACCACTCTGCAAATTTTAATTGTATAGTAAAACATTTATCTTCCGGTAAACTCACGAAACAGAAAATTCGACAACTTTAAAAATTAATTGCGGAAAAATAATAATTGTTAATGATGATATTCCTGAATTAAAAAGTATACAAGACTTCCACCATAACATAAACAGCAAAACAAATTTGTCTAAGATAACAATTTCAATTCAACAATAACGTTGCGTTATCGCAACTTTTGCCAAAAATGGGTTTAATGCAACCTATAATCAACGAAAAATATATCTAATTAGTTAACTATAATGATGGTAAATTGCTTTTTAAAGGCAATGGGGAGAACAATGTTGTTGGACACCTGTAGTTCTCAACTGGACCCCAAAAGATGTGAAGAGACCAAGAAAAATACCAAAGGACCGATGGAACAGAGATGTAATTAAGTACTTTGGGGTAACATAGCAACGAGAAGCTCAGAACATAGAAAATTGGTAAAAAAGAAAAGTGAAGCCAAGGAAAAAGTTCCCACAGCAAAAAACGCTCACACCAAGAAGGGTGTGAAAAGCTGTAAAAAATGATCATTGAGTATGAACAGGGATTCGAACCGAAAGAACGGTTATTTTTGCTGGGGTGTCAACCAAGCCGAAAAATTGATATTTCTGAACCCCATACGAAACCGAAAACCGTTATTTATTTCATACCGATTCATATTTTCCACTAATACCATTTAATTCAAGTTTAATTGGAGGTAGGTTTACTGAAAAAGTGTAACTACGACTTGCGCCTACTTGTTGCCTTATCGTAAATCCGCCCCTGAATGGAGCGAAAGAAAAATTGTTCGAACCGTTAATCGTATATATAAAAAGCAAATGTCTGTCCGTCCGTCTGCCCGTCTCCCTATTTATCTTAGAAACGGCTTGACTTAGAGATCCGAAACAAACTGCATTGTGTTTCCACCCCTTTGACGACTAAGGCCATTGTTGAATGTTGATTTCATGAATTATCCTATATAAGTACACGGGGATAATCAGTTCTTATATTTTTCTATAAGAAATCTTCGTAAAGTAGGCTTTCATGTCTTGGAAACAGTAGAATAAATATTTTAAATAATGGTGAGATATTGAGTTATTATGATCTTACGGCGGACTGTTTCTGGCTTAGGAGGACCATATGTATACAGTTTAATATATATTTTAAAGTCTATTAAGTTCCTTCATGCTTGATGGGGGCGTTTACTAGTTAAATTATAAAATGCATTTCATTGAGAAATTATCTTGTTTTTCGTGAGGAGGTCATTCGCCCGCCTCGGAGTGAAATCGAGGGGGAGAGAAGGGAACCGCCCCGCTCTTTGGATCTCCGCTGCTCTTTACTCCACATTTCGAACGTTTTAGTCATCATAAAAGCGTTTCAACCGCTTGAAAGATACATATCTCCATTAACTGCACGAGGAAAAAGTGCAGTCATTGAAAAAAAACTCATGTGACCATTTTCCCATAAAAAACGAAAAGTTTCAAATATTTATTTTTCGCAATCTCATTACTGTGATACTTTAACTACAGATAATACACCACAATAAAAAGGAATGTCGATCATTCAATTTTAAATACTCTAAAATAAGAAAACTCGAACTTCAGAATCATTTAAACCATCACGAATCACTTAAGCCTTAACGATAACTCTTTGATGTTAGTTCTGGGATTTCGCCACCTTCAATCATAACATTCCGTTATTCATTTGACTGAAAACCGCCCCTAAGTGAAAAGGCATTTATATTTACATCGTATATACCCGAATGTAACAATGGAAGTGTTATGTTTGTGTAACACTGATTCTAGACCTTCTCTGCATGTCCCTTGCTACAAAACAATAGATTCCGACCATTGAACTACCAGACCTTTGTTTATGCAAATTTGAATTTTGAAAATCGAAGCTAAGCAACCACGTGAAAAAAAAGTAGATTGCAAAAATTTTCTTGTAAGAAAATATTTTCTCTGATTATTTTACGAATAACACAATTTTTCCATTTTATTTCACATTTTTACCTTCCAGACAATGTTTTACCAATTTTGTCGCATTTTGTTTCGAATACGTGTATGTTGACGCACAAACATATTTGCATTGGACTGGCGTCGAACCCAAGACCGTATTAGAAAATACCATCACCGTTTACGTTACAGAAGCAGGTCTTTCAACGATATCTCGATTCTCAATTCTCTACAAACCTGGGAAGTACTGAAAATAAATTCCTGAAAGTTTGCTCAGTGCAAAAATTCTTATGGGTAAAATTGGACTCATTTGAACAAATGTCGACAAAAATATTAAGAAATGTCTTGAAGGTATAAAGATAAAATTTAATGTCCCAAAAATATGATATCTGTGAAAAATGGGAGAAAATATTTTCCTACGTGAAAAATTCCATGATCTTCTTGGTAATATAACTGCATGGCAGGTTGCTTCACTTTAACTTTCAACTGTGAATACTGCATTAACTTATTACGATAGGGAAGGATCGGACAAGTGTCTACCATTTTCGATCAAGGAACATACCCTGCAAGTCTCAAGCGAATCCGTGGTACACACAGGTGGTGCTCTTCTTTTAAGACGCACCCTTTTTGAGCTTCCAAATACCAGGTGCATCTAAGAGTAGAGAATATAAGGCATATAATAGTAGTATACATTAACAAGTAATCTATACGTTTTCAAGGGTACTCAAAGTTGCGAGGCGCTTGTTATCCACGGGAAAATACGGCAGTTTGATACATTTATAGAAGAAATAAGAAAATTCATGACTCCTCGACGTTCTTTGTCTTCTGTGAACCTGCTGAAAAGCTTCCAAATTGAAAGCATCCCCCAATTTTTTTCGAAGGAAGCAATGAATAAAGCGAATGATTCAAAAGATAGGATTTTAATCGGCATGAATAGTGGATTCTTGAGTAGTTTCGTCGGAAGATAATTATACTTTCCGTAACATATTTTCCAACAAAATTCTTAGAATATCCGTCGTCTTATCGGAATGCTGTGACTATCGCAGTGACAAACTGTCACGTGCAGGGCAATCATTCAGAACTGTCAATGGAATTAAAATATGGCAGACGTCGCGGGCCTCTCCTCCGATTTCCGGCAAAAACATTTTAGGGAGAAAATTTCCAAAGATTGCGTCTTTCTTACGGTGCTTATCTTGCCACTCCCTAGAAAGGTATTGGGAATATATTTATATACCGTTTTTATCGTGAAATGTTGACCCAACTTTCATCAGCAGCTCAGGTGGTGCAATAAAACAGGTGACTCGTCAGTGTTAAAGAACGAAGCTTTCGCTTGCATAGGACTCGTTCCTTTGCGTGTTCACCAACATCTACGTTCCCCTTTGCATTTTCAACGTTTATATTTAAACCTTAAAAACTTGATTGCATACCGTTGGCATATTGGTCCGTATTTTTCCATGGCAATGCAAATATCTTTTTTCTCTCAAGTAACAAGCGTTGATACGTTACTAGCACGTGACTTCCTCTGTTACTATTGCATTAGCTGCATGACGACTTTTTACATCTGCATCTACAGAAATACTATCAAGTATGTATATAGTATTGGTCAGTAAGCCCCCTTTCGGCGTGTAGCACGGGGTCTAAACACCAAGCGTTCGAGTTGCCCCTTTAGCTTAGTGTTATCGCGTATCGTTCGCGGAAATAATGAGTCCCTAAAACGACTTGTCCTCGCGTCTATTTCTCTTATTTTACGCTCATTGTGGTATCGGCCGAAGTGGCAGAGGAGGGTCGCATAATAGTGATTACGTCTTCCGCAAATATACTTTTTCTGTATTTATCAAGCAATCTCTCTTCTTTCAAAGATTCCCAACCTGTCTCTGAGAATATTCAGGTAACTCTTGCTTTTCTATCGCAGCACTTTTTAACAAATCGTATCGCCTTGCGCTGCATTTTCTCGAGTTCGCGAGCATTCGTTTCATCCGCTGAGTCCCATATGCTCGCCGCACATTCCAGATGGGGCCTAAGGTGAAATAACATCGCTCTCTTTTCGACACATCTACCAATTCACAATGCGCTTTGTAAAACAGAGTTTTTAGTTGCTTTACCGCCTATTTTTCCAGTATGTGCGCTTCAGTTTCAGTCAATAGTGATAAGAATTATTCAACTGCCTTCGATGTGCTTTCACTATATTTATGAAGCAATAGTAGCGTAATCTGCTATACTTCCAAGGATTCCAAGTTAGGATATTTGAAATCATCACTTAATGTGCAATAAAATTATTTAACTATGACTCATGAGAGGCCATCAAAGTCCAAAGAAAAAAACAAAACAACCGTAACCAGACCAACGATAGCTCTTATCTGCAAATTTGGAACAACTAAGATTACTTTTGCACTGCGATTTAACAATTGAATTCAAAAGCGATTGATTCAAGATTAAACATAAACAGTTGTGGCGACCGTTTCCATTGAGCCATATTAATTGAGATATTGTTTCTAAAAAGAAAAAAAATATAGGTTTCAACGCATGCGGGTATGATGGAAGCCGCGAAGGGAAATGTTTCATTATTAATTATTTATTATTATTTATCTCCATCTGTCACAAAAACCTTTTTTGACGACCGCCGATACAAATTTATGAGCTAACATTCTCACTTAAGTGGCTGATATGACGTAGTTATTAGGTGAAAGACTGCATAGACGAATCTAACGGAAGAGGGAAGTGAAATCTGTATTTCATTTGATACAGGATATTTTGGGTATAGATCTGAAGGATGTTAAAGTAATCCGAAGAAGCTATATTATTCAATGGATAAGAAGAAAGTCAGTTGGCTCCACCATTGAAACGTAACTTTTTATACATAGACAATTCTCTTTTTTAGTTTTTAAGGAATAGAAGAAAGGGTATACATCTTGTATTTTAGGCACTATTATTAAATATTTCTTACGAAAAATTAGTTCTAAGGACATGAAGAGTGTAACATCTAACTAAACAGTTCTTTTCATAATTGCAATGGTATAATTTTTATATTAGCGTATAATTAAAGCAACGAAAGTAACTTTTACTCGAGATCTGTGAAGGAGATCTTCTTCGGAGTGAATGACATGCAAGGTTCAGGCCGAAATAAGGAAATCTGGATTTCATTCCTGTTTAATACTATACTGCTAAATTAATGCCATGCATCATTGAATGTTCATTAATTTTTAAGGCAGTATTATCGACACAAAAGCGTTGAACGCGTCTCAAAGCAATTTAAAGAGGCGCCAACAAATTGTTTCGCTCAACTCCCTCCTTCCGAGAGTTAACAGAATGCATAGAAAACTGAGACTCGCTCCCTTCGAGCTTCACGACAATTATGCGAGTTGCGTCCGAGGTGGTAAGATTTCAAGGTAACTGGGTGCACATGCATAATGGTAATGCATGATGTGTTATTATGTTATTAGTCTCTTCTTATGTTTAACCCCTCGTCATTGAAGTTTAAAAGAAGTGCTTCTGAAAGTTAAAAGAGAAAGCAAGAAAAGAAAGTTAGATCAACAAGTCAAAAAATCTTAAGTCTGTGTTAAAGAAAAAATATGCAACAAGAAAAAAAGATAGCGACAATGGCGACAGGAAAGACAAAGGGTGTCTCCTTGGAAACAGTCAAAGAGAGCCTTAGTGAGGAAGATGATTCATTGACCACTGATGAGATTTCAATCCTGCTTTCTTCGAATGTTTCAGACTGTTCTGTGTTGTGGTAGAACTCTAATGCGATTGCTTTGTGAGTAGAGGATTTCGGAGGAGAAATGTAGAGCTTTGAGGGTGGAGAAGAGGATTAGACCAGCTGACCTTAAGCTGACCAGCTTGGGCCGAGCCTACGACCATGGGACCCGGCGAATTGATCAGGTAAATCTGGCAGTCTATTGAGCTCGGGTCCGAGTATAGATTGGGAAGGAAAGAATTATTCGTTCTCAAACGGCGTATTTGGTTCTTGAATAGGGACGAAGGCCTTTTAAAGTTGCTACGATAATGCTTATACTATTTGCACATAGCCTATAAATTGAATTAATGTCTAGAGAAAACGGTGATCAGCAACACGTAAATAATGAACAGAATAAATTTGATTTAGATCGGGCATAAAATTATGTTTAAACCATTTTCTGTTTGCTTACAGAATTTACTGGCATATTTCAGTTTCTGTTATCTCTTAAACAGCTTCAATGGTTCTAAAGATATTTTGGCATTACTGAAGGAATAATAGAGTAATGTATCTATTCCTAATTGAATCGTAAAGACAGATTCCTGAACAATTTTAAAATGTCGGGTCGAGCTTAAAGAATGTTCGCAAGTAGAGCGAAAATTTCTTACTATGTTCGAGCTGGGTTGGGTTTGGGCTCAATCATGAACCGGCAGGGCGGGATCCTCGCCGAAAATTTAGGCCCATGCTAACCCCTCAAATATCCATGAATTTTGGGAAGCAGCCCTGAATAGTTGGAGACATTCTGTTGTCTCCGAATCACACATAAATAGCCGAGAGATTTTCCTACTTCCCAAGCAGGTAATAATAATGAAAATAAGGGACTTTATTCAGGGCGAGATTGAGACTAACAAGTCTCTTCTTACATCTAACCCTAGGTAGCGATTGCGTTTAACGAAAATTAATTTTTGCGTAGGACAAACTGAAAACTTATTAACTTAACCCCATTTTAAATAGATTTTTTGACCCCTGAATTTAAAATTGACCCACTATGAAAAAATCAGGATAGTATATTTTAATTGAACGATTTTTTAGTCTAAGAATAGAATGGGGTTGTGGGGTATGTGACGCTTGTTCAGGTGTAGAATTGGTAAATAAAAAAGAACCTGTGAAGGACCTTATTAATACAATAAGAAAGAACCTGTGAAGGACCTTATTAATACAATAAGAAAGAACCTGTGAAGGACCTTATAAATAGTTGTTTTTAACTACATCTTCTGCCTTTTCGATGTTGGTAATGTGTGCCAGAATAGTTCCAAATATCCTCATCTGTCTCGAAATGCATCGATAAGTTAGGAATTCATCTTTCAGTTCAGTACATCAGGATGCAGTATGGGAATCTCTATGAGAAAGAAGATCTTACCTAAAGGCTCGATTATATGTTCAGAGAGAGTACGTTTTTAGAAGATGTAGCAGAATTCATGCGTCCTACTTGTTACATAGGTCGCTCCGATACTGCCAAAATAATCAGAAAAATAGATGCCAGAACTAGTCGTTTCAAGAATTTATTGCTTCTGCGAATGATACGCGAAGGAAATCGGTAAGCGAAGTAGAGTCTAAAGAAGCACTTGTACATCTAAGCGAATTTCCCCATAACAAATAATGGAAAGTCGGATGCTTATGATTGGTTATAAAAGCTAAATAAATTCATATAAATAACAACGATTATTAGGAAAGTAGTGATCACGTGACTCTAGGCAGCCAAAACAGCGTATGCGTACTCCATGAATTGCAACACCTCGTTCGCATATCAAGTCAAAATTTATTAAAAATTTTCGCTCGTCTTGCAAATCAAGTTACTCTCAGACGGAGGTTTCACTGTATTAAAATCCAAGAGGTACGGGGCCGAAAAGGTCAGGAACCTTCGCCTTAAATCCCTTAACGATGAAATATATCACATTTACTTTGACTCAATAATCTTCCAATGCAGAAAACAAATGCTCAATTAATAGAAGCTCCTGTGTTTTAGATATTAAGAATATAATTAATATAGTTTATTCTATAGCAACAAAGTATACCATCCACTGATTTTTTAACTTTAGCTTTCTGGCCTTTGAAAAAAAACATAGCTCCTGTTATCCTCTAGCAGTTCCCGCGGTACATTCTTGTACACTTCCAGCACATTCCATTCATCTCCATCGTCCTAGATGGTTGTCCATNCGCTGAGTATATAGTTTATTCTATAGCAACAAAGTATACCATCCACTGATTTTTTAACTTTAGCTTTCTGGCCTTTGAAAAAAAACATAGCTCCTGTTACCCTCTAGCAGTTCCCGCGGTACATTCTTGTACACTTCCAGCACATTCCATTCATCTCCATCGTCCTAGATGGTTGTCCATCTTACCTGTCACATGAAACCACGAAGCCGACATTTAGGAAGATCGATCACGATCGATAGTCAATTGTTTTTGATGCGCAAGACGAGAGCTACACCCAAATCGCTCAATTTTTATCTTTATCCAGCGATTCTAGCTCCTAATGAGTCATTTTAGCTATCTATCTTTATCATCGTTCAGGTGACTCAGCAGATGTACGTCTCTCTTCACTTAATTTCCAGAATTTCGTTATTTCCCCACAAAGTCGTCGTCTCTATCGAAATTTTTATAATTTCCACCGTGGAAGACCTCCGTCTTACTAATAAAAGTTATCTTACTATGTTGTTCCAAGTGCCAAAATCAAGGTACAGCGGCCTCGATTATCCGAGTCCCGATTAACCGAGGATCCGTATTAACCGAGGCACATATTTGTGTGCTTTGCCTTTTTCATTTACATTTGTAAATTACTTTCGCTGTAACCATGGTAGTTCATCATAGGCAAGCAAACGTCGGCGTTATAACCTAACGAAGTGAGAACTGTACCTGGAGAACTGATGTATATATTACGAAGGAAAAGAGAAATATTTTATTCTAAAAAATATTGAAATCAAAGTGATTTTATAATCGTAAATCCACGAGGTCTGTTAAAAAAAGACCCAGGACAATTTGAATTGCGCGGTCACTTGTAATGCAAGTGAATTCCGGTAAAGTTAAAATACAAAACCTCCTGAGTAACCTCCCGTTTTCTGTTTGATAACCTTTTTAGTTTCCAGTTACAACAGTTTTGTATGAAAGTGCTTTTTCGCTCGTGGCGAATTTTAAAAATGGACTACCTCCAGTGACAGTGCCGTCGCGTGAATTTCTGTTTCAGACTCCACAAAACCGCGACAGAAACATTTCAAATAGTGAAAACTGCTTTTATCGAAAAAGTGATGAGTCGTAGTCGGTGCTTTGAGTGGTATTCAAAAGTGGTCGGGATTCAATTGAAGACGATTGTCGAAGTTGAAGGCCGCAAACATCAATCGATGATGGTCATGTCAATCAGGTGAGGTCCATTGAGTTATTATTTACTAAGAGAACACTCAAAGGAAAGCGATTTGAGGCAATTGACGCCATAATGGAAAATTCGACGTGAGAGCTTTCTGTGAGTACGGAAAATAATTTTAAACAGTGTTTCCTGCACTGGAATCGACGCTGGGGAAAATGTGTACAACAGAGAGAAGAGTACTTTGGAGAAGACCACGTAGAATAAGCTGTAAATATTCACACTAAATTAAAAAAAAAATAAGTCCTGGAATTTTTTTAGCAGACCTCGTACGTCGTACAAAGAATGATAATAACCCGACCGGCAAATGGGAGACCCGTGTTAGACTTTTTCCAACTCTATTCTTCCTTGGGAGTTTTCCTGGGTGCGCACCATCTTGCACGAGATCACCCATACCCATTTTCTATGATAATAGCGTGTTTCATTCATAATTTACGTGCGACCCTTCCGTATTATCCGAGTTTCTGATTATCCGAGGTGGTCCTAGTCCCCAAAGTCCATGCATGGCATGTTTGGTGTTGGTTTACGATTTCTCGTGCTTCTGTGGCAATAATGTTTTTCCTTAGACTCGAATCAAGCTGATCTTTCCTCGCTAAGGTTTTACTTTTCCGTGCTGTGCCCTTTGTTTGCGAAGAGCCTTCCTATCCTCACTATCATACCATTCTAGGTTCGCAATCGTGTTTACAGTATTTCGAAGGTAAATAAAAGTCTATGTATTTACGCATCATCTCAACGAAATTTTTCCAAGTTTCTTCGGTGGACATTTGAGTTACGCGCGAATTAAATGAGTGAAAATCGGAAATCAATTTTTCGTTAACGCCCTCCAAATTTACGTTGGAAAATAGACGAATAATATGTTTCGTTTTTTTATAATTGTTCAATTTTATATCGATGCCTGTGAATACGCCTTTATGGTCGTCAAGCCCTTCGTAATTTGAAATGCTCTTTATTCGCTCAGGAAAATTATTTATAATCCTGGGGTCTGATTTTGTAACTTGTTGATTCTCAATATCGGTTTATCGGCTATCTCGATATCTACCATCAGTTACGAAGAGCTAGAAGAGGGGAATGAGGCTTACATGGATAGATGAGGAGTGAGGTAGTTTTCCCTCCCTTTTCTCACTGATCCAGAGTGCTATAAGCAGAACAAGCGCACGTTATTGAAGCACAAAAACTCTACGAGTAACACTTCTCGTAACGTTGCATAAGGAGAAACCTTAATTTAATGCCACTTTTCCGCATAACTCATACCTCAGTCATTTTCATATCATCGCAGCCATGAGCAAGACTGAGAAAGTAGTAAGTAAAAAATAAATTTTTCTCTGTCCGGTACCAAAAGACAAATGATTTACGAACCGCTCAACGTTGTACGCGCTCTAGCTTCAAGATCAGACCCTTCAAGTGTGGACTCCAAACTGCGCAACAATGCTCAAGTAATGGACGAACGAGCGAGAAATGAGCCACCTCTTTGACACTCGATTGGCTACCCCTGGGAGCGCGGTTACATAGTCTCAAAGTCCTATCTGCTGACCCCACTACATCTTGAATGTGCATTTTGAACGAGAAATTTCTTCTGAAAAGGACTCCGAAATATTTTGACCGACTCACGAACGTTGCGCCGATAATGTGATAGGAGGTTTGGCTTATGTTACTGTTCGGGCAGCGGGTCATGCTCATTGCTACACATTTTTCTATGTTCAAACCGAGCTGCCAATCTTCACACCGTTTAGAAATAACGTCCAGGTCGCACTGTAATATGGACGCATCTTCCGCATTTTTTATCTTTCTTTCTATAAGAGTCGTCTGCAAAGATCCTCACATTACTCTTTACGTTGTCTTTTATATCGTTGATGTAAATAAGGAACGAGATCGGTCCGATAACGCTGCCCTGAGGAACACCTGAAGACACTTCTACTCCGTCGGAGAAAACGTCATCTAAGATAACGCATTGTCTTCTAAATCTCAGAAACAACTTAAAACACTGAATAATTTCCAAAAGAGGATTATAGAAATAAAGCCTCGCACATTTCTTAATGCTGCCAACAAACTCGGGCTAACTGCAGCGGTAAACATGAAAATAAATAAATAGATAAATTAGTAAATAAGGATGGAGGAAATCTGTTTTACTTTTCACGAAAATGCCTTGCGTCTGAATCCCAAGGATTTTTCACACCTGCTATTCCAAATGAGTAAACAAATGAAGTTAGTTCAACCATAAAAATAGAAATGAAATTTATGGAGATTCTGAAATGTATTCCGGAACGAACGTGCTCAATGAATTCCGGAACAGTTGGCAACTCTTAAATGTGCGCTGTTATAAAGCACACGGTCTGAATGGTGACTGCAGTAAAGATTTAATTAAAGGAGTTGACAACCCCTTATGTTTAAATTTACTTAAGTACCCCGCAAGCCGCCGTACGGCGTATGGCAGGGGGTGTAAAAACACAGAACCTATTAATCAGCTACCTGATTGGTATTCCTAATACTAGGAAAAAGACACCAGCGATCCGTTCTCGCTATAATCTCGCGAAATCTATCGTCTGGTCTCGGAAATGGCGCTCGCTGAGTACGGGAATCACTTTATCGCGTATTTTGTCGAGCAAATCAGTACTTTAAAATTTCTGGAATATGTTGTGTTTGTACCTTGTTTTTCTATCCTTAAGAGATTCCCAGCCGAGAGCTTTCCTTAAATTAAACAAACTTTCTTTCGTAATTGACCTCTTTGAGGGTTTTCCTATTTTTACATAACTATTTTTGGCAAACGTTTCGCGCCAGAAATCATCAATACAGAAAAGAGCATCAGAATATCTTATATGGAATTCCACAGATAAACAAATGGACCGGGAGTGACTGCGAAAGAAAAGTTTTAGTCGTAAAAAAGATAACTTCAATGGGCGACGGTATCAAGTATTCTACCAGGCACACCTATTTAATCTAATGATACAAATTTCTGATATCAAAATTTTAGATTACTATGGGAAGATTGTCGTGCCGGTTTAATACTTTCGGCGTTCTACTACTACTATTCTGGTTCACTTCTGGACGGCTCTACTACGGAGTTCAGGCAACCATAATGATCGAATTTCATAAAGATAGAATTCCATAATGATAGAATACCGTATATACTTGTGTATAGGTCGACATTTAAATACAACATTTCAATGAAAGAAATCTAGGGTCCAATACACGAGAGAAGTATGAGAGCCATACAGAAAGCTCTACCCGTATCTAAATCAAAACATCGCAAATCATCTTTAGACAATGTTTTTGTGTAAAAGGTAAATTAATTCAACAAATTATTTTAATAAATAGTATTTACTTATATTTAAAATAATTTAATACCCAATACTTAACTCTTTGGTCTAAAATGAAAATGTGTAGGTGAATAGCCCGTTTACAATTACTAGACAACATCAAATGAGATTAAAGTCTCTAATGGATCATCAGGTTGAAATATATCGATTATGCAAGTGCAAAAATCGAGAGCCAATTTCATAGTATCTGAAACTCACAAATCATTGCCATGTCTTATAACTTGATTTATACGAAATTATTGTTAACTTACTCAACTCAAAGTTGTTGTTTAAAATGTCTGACTATATCTCTTTTAGTCGTAATTAATTGAAAATATACTTTTTTTAATTCCACACGTTAAAATTAAAATTAATGCACTTGGAGTAGATTTGCAGTATTTACGAATTAAACTAGGGTCGAATTATAGATGAGATACGTAAAAACCGGAATTTAAGTCAAAATACGAGGGGTTGACCTATACACGAGTATATACGGTATCTAAAGGATATCTAAAAGATGATGCTTTCACGTTGGTTAAACAGAACAATTATTATATGGGAGTGAGTGTAAAATAAGTCTGACGTGTTATGCTTCGAGAGCTTAGATGAGGATATGCATAAGAAAACATGTTCCACTGAGGGCGAGATGTCACATAAACAGAAAAAAAGAGTAATAAAGAAGGAAAAAGTATAGATGTAGTGACAAAATCGCTAAATATGCAACTTTGAAGCAAAAGAAATTATGTTGAAGGTGTGCACAGTAAACTGCTGACTACCTTCGGAGTCTTCATTATGTGCACTTTGTTGTAAATCCGCCTTTATGAATGCTTTCTATTCTTCGTGCTAGTTAATGCCCCCGTCAAGCATGACGGAACTTAGTGTAGTTTTAAAATAAATCTATTATCATATATGTCTGGTCCTCCTAAGCCAAAAGCAGTCCGTCGTAAGATCATAGTCACTCAATATATTTCTTACCATTATTTATAATATTTATTGCACTGTTTCAAGTCATGAAAGCCTACTTTACGTACATGCATTTCTTATAGAAAAATATAAGAACTGATTATCCCCGTGCCCCCGTTATATATGAGATAACTCATGAAATCAACATTCAACAATGGCCTTAGTCTTCAAAGGGATGGGTTGTTAATTTTCCCAAAGATTTTACGAATTTTCCGTATTTTATCAAACTGCAATTTTCAATGTATATGAATGTCTGACGATTAAAATAAGGTTCTGTGATCATTATCCTCTCTTGTAAAACTTGTCTAAATTTCATAGGACCATTGTTTCTAAATTAATTTTGTAAAAGAAACAACCTCTGCAAGTCAAGAAAACTTACTTTACGTTCATCTCTTATGGAAACGTATTTTGGGCTCCTGCGTTCGAAACCGGCCCTTTCTAAAGACGAAAAGAGTTTTCCTGGGGGTTTCAGCACCGTAGAAACACAATGCAGTTTCAGATCTTTAAGTCAAGCCGTTTTTGAGATAAATAGGGGGACGGACAGACATTTGCTTTTTATATATATGATACATGAAAAGCAAAATGTCTGTCCGTCCGTGTGTCCGTCCATCTTTCTTTTTCAGAAACGGCTTGGTGTGGAGAAGTGAAAGATACTGTATTATGTTTCCACGAGGTTGAAAGGCCCTCGAAAGCTATTCTTATCACAAAGAAGGCTCGGGTTCGAACCCAGGATCCCATTGTATGTATGTTTCCAAAATAAATACACGTTAAGTACGTTTTCAAGTCTTTCGGACGACGGACATTTGCTTTTTATATACATGATAGTGTTGGGAAATTTAATTCTATACATATCTAACGCGTTATATCTTTGCTGGCATAGATTGAGAAGCGAATTACTCCGAAGATATACAGCAAAATTTGCTTAAACGAGTTTCATGGAACCGGCATTTCGTTTAGTCGCAAGCGGGATTGCATTAAATCCATACGAGAAACTTACAATCGTGAACATCGTAGGTTCGCTGGCGTTTTATTGTTAATCGTCTGTATTAACGCAACAGATCTCTACAATTTACCATCTTTTGGTAGCACAAACCTTACTTGTTTACCCTAATATTGCTTACACACATGCAATTCACGTATCCATACTAGTTCATCGTTCCTCAAAAATCGCACCAATGTGTTCCTGAGTTATGAATCTCGATTAATAAAAATTGAAAATACCATCGTCTTCTAGTGTAAGAGCGCTATGCTATGATCCGTTCAGTAAAAGATATTTACGTACACTACTGTGTTGACTCACTCTATCTCTATAGTGTAACGCCAACTCACGCACGTGGACTGTGACATCGAAAATCCGCATGTTGTGAAGCTCACAGGTTCCGCTAGAGCCAAGAAATTTAAAATGTGGTAACGAGTGAAGATTCATGTCGTACTAGGCCAGATCAGTATATTGTACGCAAAAGGTAAGAAAGAAATTAAAGAAACTGTATGTGTCAGGCCATGGAAACGAAATAAACAAAGATCGAATAAATAATCGAAACACGATATCTCGACAATAAAGCAATGTAACAAACAAATGAACAACTGCAGTAAACAGAAGAACGGCTTAGAATGCGAGAAGGGGCCGTTAGGTGACGCAGATGCGAGAGTTTCGTTATGAAAAAGGTAATAATAGGCCAAGAGATCAATGAATAGGTCGTTATTGCGGGGATTTCGTATTATCCGTACTTTTGCGATAAGGTTGCATCAAACGAGACCGACTTGCAGTTATTGGGGATTTTCAGGTGTTTCCATTTTGTTCGTTGTTCCATTTTTGCACAAGATTTCATGAATATTTTAATGCGTGTCTGTATAATATTATGTGTGTTTGTATATTGACTGATCCTTATTTCCTAGGAAAAAACGATAATGAATACAAAGTACGTGCGTACACAAAAAGAAAAGATGTCGGAAAACCCTCTTTCGTAAATAGAACGGACTGGAATTCAATGCCTGAAGAAGTTTTCAATCCCTTCCCTGCAAATGAAAGGAAGTTTAAGAAAATCCTTAAAAAAAATAGGCTGTTAAGATGTACATAGATGTAAATAACTTTTTTTAACCAGTAGCAACAATTGACAGCCTACCAAATCGATGATATCGCAGTTAATCTGCATGAAATTTTAAGACCAACTAGTTCCGGAGGTGTTGTCTTCAGGAAAAGTTAATTAGCGAAGAAATATCCCCGAATTTCTATATGATCAGAGCCGCGCCGTCCTATGGGTGCATCTCACCCGGGCGGCGGCATCTGTAGAGCGGCAAGAGGAGCGTAGCCAACCATTATTATTATTATTACAACATTTTTGTTGCTTCCTGTATGATACACACGACTTATCTGGGAAAATCATAATGTGAAATGAAATATTAGCAAAAATTAAGAGGAAATAATAACGGAGAACTTAAGAACGAGAAAGTAATATTAATGCAGTGGATTAAATCGAAAAATTGGAATCATTAAAAGATTTTCTGGTTCCAAGAATAAATTCTCTTCGAGATTTTGAAGATGTATTTACGAGAGATTTGATCGGAGTCTTTCCTGATTTGCAAGTAGCTTTGCGTGTTTTACTGACTTCTGGAGACTGTAGCTGCTAAGATAACGACACTCTAAAGTAATGTGAACTATTAACTCATACATGCCATTCACTAAATGTGGAATATGCGTAATTAATTATTACTGATGTTTTGAGACCTATTCAAGCAGGGGAAAGAAACCATAAATCAAGGGGTTTTCCATGTCCTACAAACAAATTATTTTTTACCTGCAAATCAAGAAATATATAGTTTTGATATTTAATTTTGGGTCGGTTATTATGTTCGCACTCGTGCGGAAGATAGGCTTGGGGGTGTTCTTTGTATGATTTTTTAATTGTACGTAAGATATCCTCATCAAGAGCGAATTCCACCCACGGGATTTTATCATATCATAACGCTACTGTCGAACCTGAAGTTTCCACTGACGAAACGGGCTGCTCTGTGTTGGACCTTCTCTAAATCTGCAACTTACCCTACTTCATGTCCAACCCGGGCAGCAGTATTCCAGTCTAGGCAGAATGAGGGGAAAATATACTATTTTTTGATGGGCATCCTCTCAGGGTTCTACTTGTCAATCTCTGCATTCTATTCGCCTTTCCTATAACATCACGAATATATGTTCCTTGAACGGTAAACTACTCCTGAGTGTAACTTATAGGTATTTGTCATGACGCACGAACTCTTACATCCTAAAATTCGGTAATGTACTGTAATGTAGAACATCGGTGGGACGAGTGAAATACATAGCAACGCATTTGTTTACATTCAAATCAAGCAGCCAGCCTTTGCACCGACTTGATATACTTGAAATGAATTTAAAGGCTCATTTTATGCCTATGTGAGCATATGAAGACGCTCCGAAGCCGAAAAAACGTAATCCCGATGAGAATTTTATCAGTGTATTTTTTACTGTAGGTGGGAGCTCCAAAAGATAAGCATGATAAGAGAGACACGGAATACTTGCCCTCGATACTGGCGCAGTGTGCTACGGGATATTCGTGGAGATAGTCGAAGAGAACGTGCACCGGATAGAGGAGATTTCTGTGATAGGTGAATGCCAAGGGTGGATCGACAACGGTGAGTGAATTCTTTCCAGCTACGACATCAAAACCGTGTCCTTACTCCTCTGTCATTACGAGTGCCCTTAATTGGAAATAAACCGACAAGGAAGGGTTTGAATCGCATAACCATGGTTTATTCTTTAAATCGTGGATCGAACTTATATATAGTTATCTCCGTAGTTGGAATAAGTCAGCAGATGACTTCACCGAGTGCTAACGCGAAAATCGGTAATATATACAAGTTTTTGTAAACAGGATTGATGGCTTTATGATAGCAAATTGAACGTAATGTTGGAGGCTAAACTTCCATCTTACCTCAGCCATTGTTGGGAATCGATGAAGCAATCAAGGAGATTAAGGTATCCGAGCGGTTGATAAGGTTTAGGGCGGAAAGTTGCGCTATCTGGTTAGTGTGGTAATCCATTCGGAGGGAGAAAAATTGTCCCGTGTCACAAAAAAATTACATTCTTATTTGAGAGAGAAACAGGTTCCAAATATTGGTTTATTCACCGAAATTTTTAGAGCATTGAAGTCGTCAGTTATCACGAAAGATAGCTGCGACATCAGGTGCGGCGGTCCATTTATCTTGCCAACTGTTTTCTTTAGATTGAAGATATTAGACTCTGGCGCCATGTTAATCGCAGATAAAAACGGGGAAAATGTAATGGTCTTTTTTGGGTGCCTTCTTTTTCTATTTCATTCGAGATCACGGATGCAAATATAATGATGCAAAGAGTGGGCGTGATAAATAGTGGAGAACTTTATCGAGGTATTCTTGAAAGAATATTCACGATTTATTAGAATGCGAATAGTTTTAATGTAAGGCTGAGGCGTAGCCAAGAGGGGTTCTGGGTATTATACGCTCATTCAAAGTGAAAATTTTTGAAAAGGGGAGGTTGAGGGTGGTAAATGGCAATCGTTTAAGTATTCACAGTTACGCCGCTGTGACTAGCAGGGAATGTATGTAAATATAAATCTGAATCCATATTCAATACATTTAGGGCAGAAATTTGCCTTCCCTGGAAATGTAAGCAATTTTGCGTTTACTAAATGGCCCCGAACCACTCCCACTGTTCAGGGAGGCAAACCCTGGGAGACGAACCCTGGCTATCTTGAACCTAAAATCAGAATTACTAAAAAAACACCCATACTAGCATTCTATTGGGCATTTGTAACGGCTGCCGCTAAGGAAAATAAAATATAGCTGTAATGTACACTTGGTATGAACGGGGTGATGAAAAATAATCGTGGAAGTCCTGGATGTGATAGGAAAGTGTTTGAAGATATAAAAACGGAGCCAAAGAAAATGAATGGAACAAATTTTGAGAGAGGAATAATCGCTGTAGTGAATGAGAGTATGTTAGGGAAAAGATAAATCAAAAATGAAATGCGTAGGATTGTTTAAAATAATAATAATATTAATAGTAATAACAACACGAATTTAAAATGAAATCGATCGATGAAGCCTTAACTTTGTGGAATTCCATTTAGGATAGGTAAGAAATGACTTAGCCAAATTCCACAGTAGGGTTTTTGATGAACTTGTAGTTCGAAACCGGTCGCCGTTATATTAAAAAACCCTACTGTGGAATTTGGCTAAGTCATTTCTTACCTATCCAACACGAATTTATCTACACTTTGGAAAAAATGTAGCTCTGCAATAAAACAGCCACGAGATTGGAGGCGTGAACTGTAACGGCTGTCCTTCCCGATATATCGGACAAACAGGTCGGTTATTAAAGATAACAGGCAGCGAACGAAACTCCTACCTCCGCACCGGAAGATCAGAATCCGCGTTCGCCGTCCACGTCACAGATAAAACAACGATTAACTGCTACACAGGGATATAAAGTGGAAGAGGTTAGAGCCGTTGGAGAAGAGGGAAATAATAGAAACCCAAACCTAACCAATGAATACCAATTCCACAAACCTTCAACCCTCATTTCCTTCCGTTCTTTTCCATCGACTACTTCGGTATTTTCCCTCCTCCCTCCAACCCCATCTTTCCCCTCTTCTCAACATGGATGCTAAGTTTTTCCATGTAAAGTTGCCTGAATATGCCTACATTTAGACGAAATAGTCGCTTTATACTATACTTTATATTCTGTGGAAAGTGCTAAGTTCTTTTATTACTTTAGAAACGCAGATATTTAGGGCACGTGAACCAACTAAGGGATTAAATACTCGTATTATCACAAAAAAATGAATTATTGAATGGGAAAAGGAGAAAAACGCATCACATCTATTTCACTATCGGTGATAAAGGAGTAATCAGGGTCCGTCTTCCAGAGGCGTGGTCAGGGTCCGTAGAATCCGAATTCTCCCCCCCCCCCTCCTTATCGGTTTCTGATGGATCTATGATGTTCATTTATTTAATATTGACTTAATCCGGAATACCCGGGTACAACCCAGTATTATATCTATATAAGATTTAAATGGAGACGAAACACAACTTAGAATGTTTTTTTTTCGATACACGTATCGGAGAGGGTTGGGTGAGAAACTTCCTCCTATCCCTTCAAGTAATTCATGGCTATGCCATTGGTATTCGTGTGTACCAAGTATGATTTCGTAAGGAGTGAATACTAACTGCCACACCATTGATTACACGTGACCTCTAGTAGTAGGAGCATTGTTAACAGTGCTTGGACAACTGAGGTCATTTCGCACATGAGCTTCCACCGGGTATCGAACCTGGGACCGCTTTCATTGAATTCGAACGCGCTTCCCACTAGTTTTTATTTTTAGAACGCACTTAACTTTAGGATGTGAAAAATAGTTTGTATGTCCCTAATATACATTTCTATGGAAACATTCATAAGCTTCTCTTTATTTTAGCGATTAGGTCGTAAATTCTCTTATAGTAGTGCTCCGTATTTCGTATCATAATAGACATAAAATTCGATGAAAACAACATATTACAAGAAGAAGCAGGCGTGATCGCTAATAGAAACTTAATATGTTAATCTGATTATTTGTTCATGTTATCGCGGTACATAATGAAAGATATTAAAGAACTTTTGAAACTTGTTGTCCAACTAGTATCTGCCGATGCCTTCAGATATTGCTTCTAAGGGGAGTACAATTACTTCAAGTATTTAAGTGTGGGACGGTACTCGGTCGGTGGGACTTAATGCTATTTTCTCGTGAACTCATTTCCAATTAACTTTCTAAATATCATTTTGTCGTTGTGAATTTATTTTATGTAAAGTGAAAAACTTCACGGTCTGATTTTGATTCGAGTTCCTTGGCAGATCCTTAGCAAATTGCTGGTACTGCAAAGTCACTATGGGGGGGGGGGCACCCCTTCAACACCCCCCCCCCCTGAATCCCACATGACTTTAAGCAAACATTTACGCGTAATACATATAGATCGTGCTTCTTCGGTGACTTTCTGATTCTATTTATGTTATTTTTTGATAAAATCATCGTTTTCGCGGTCACAATGAGTGAATTCCCACGTATATTAGAGCGCAGAAGGGCAGTTTACCTCCCGCGGAGTTGAAAAGTGGGTAATGTACGGCTTTTACCTAGAAAAATAATTTATTTTGCGAATTTGATCTGCTTGACACGTGAGAAAATCTCAATGATTGAATAGATGGACGAAGATGTAGCTATGAATTTCATTCCCTAGCCTTTTTATATTCTATAGTCCTTAATTTGTTATTTGAATTAAATTATACTAACGTTGATGTGTTTATGAAGGTGTGATGGCTTGCAAAAACGCCACTTTTGTGCTTTCCTACAATTAAATCTCATTTGGTTTAGTAACGAAAATTAAGTCACCCGCAAACAACATTTTATGTTATCATCTTCCGATATAATGTTGTTGATGGCACACTCTTATCCAGGAAAGTTTCATTCGTTTAAACAGTAGCGTAGGCAGGGGGGTTTTGGGCGTTAACCCCGCCCCCCTACGAAAGTCAGAATGGGTTTTTAAACGTTCAGATTACGGAAGATAAATCGTGATAGTGTAAATTTACAAACACCACTGGTGACTCGCATGATATATATGTTATTATAAATCTGTGTCGATCTTTATTACTTTTGTACAGACGATAGCCTGTTTTTTATGTTTCTGTAGCAATCTAATCTTCCTTTAAAATTTCTTTTTACAGGAGCCCACCATGACAAGAGATCCTCGTAGTATGATCGGCGTGTCCATCTTCATCTTTTTCGGTGAGATTAAAACTTCATTAATTAATTAACTCCATACAAAAATAAATTTGATTCATCGATAAATCATTATGCTAAAATGTGGATAAAAAATTCCAGCTGTTTTCTTATACGAAATAAAATTTGTGAAGAGAATTCAAAGAGATAATGGTTATTATTCATTCAGATACAAAATAAATCTCAATTAATGCATAGATATATTGATGCAAATCGCAGAAAGGAGTAATTGCATCAAAATCTGTTTAAAACGCTCCCTCTTAGATTTTGAGTTAATTTCATACCCCGCAAGCCGCCAGAGGCGCATGGTAGGAGGTTTATCAGTACCATAGACCTAACCTAATTCATCCTGTTCGCAACTGTAAGGCTCTGTGGAAAGAACGAACAGAAGTAACAATCTGTTTTTAGCGATTACTTCCTTGTAACTTTTGGTCGTCACCTCTCGGAGATCGCGCTCGTTGTTTACCGAAATTACTGTCTTCCACTTCTTCTAAAAATTCCAATTCGATGAATTGGTCAGGAAGCTTCCGTCGATAACCTGATCTTCTCATTTGGAGCGAATACCACCCGAGGGATTTTATCATAGCCGTAACGCTACTGTCGAACCTGAAGTTACCAGTGACGAAACGAGCTGCTCTACGTTGGACCATCTCCAAATCTGAAACTAACCCTACTGCATGAGGATCCCGAACCGCGTAGCAGTATTCGGGACTAGGCCGAATGAGGGAAAAATAAGCTATTTCTTTGACTTTTGATGGACACCCTCTCAGGGTTCTACTTGTCAATCTCTGCATTCTATTCGCCTTTCCTATAATATCACGAATATGTTCTTTGAACGATAAACTATTGCTGAGTGTAACTTCTAGGCATATATTGTGACGCACGAATTCTAGTAGATATGCTGAAATTTCACACTGCATTATAATTAGGTTGTTGGTACGCATAAAAGACAATGCAACGCACTTCTTAACATTCAAATCACCAACTTTATATAACGTTTAGGTCCTTCTGTAGGATACTACTATCTTCTTCTGACGTTATGTTTCTGAATATGAGAGTGTCATCTGCATATAATCTAACTTTGCTCCTTACATTATCCACTTGGTCATAAATATACATTAGAAACTATATCGGCCCTAAAACACTTCCTTGCGGTACTCCTGATATATACTCCTGTGATATATACCTCATCGAATAAAATTCCGTCCAATGCAACTCGCTGAGATCTGTTTACGAAAAAGATTTTATATATCCGACGACTTTCTTGTCGATCGCGTAAGCAATTAACTTTTGAATTAGTTTTACATGAGACACTGTCAAAAACCTTCCTGAAATCTAGGAATACTGCGACTGTTCTATCTCCCGTATCTGCTGCATTTACTACGCCATTCATGAAAAAGGCCAACTGAGGCTCACATGACCTACCTTTGCGGAACCCGTGTTAGCTATGACTAATTACTCCCTTTTCGGAAAGAAAGCCTATTATTGAGCTCGCTATAATATGCTCCATGATTTTACAGAAGATCGAAGTGAGAGAAATTGGCCTAGAGTCATCTGGCTTTAGGTTACGACCTTTCTTAGGAACCGGAGTGACCGGCTTTTTCCATGACACTGGGACTGTGCCTTCATCTAATTATTTCCGATATAAAACGAGAGAAGAGGAGCAAGCTCATTAGCTAAAGTAAAATTAGTTTTTATTACAAATGAGGGAATACCTTCGGGACCTGGCGCCTTTTTCCTGTAAATCTCTCGCAATCACTTTTCAATTCATTCAACTGATAACTCAATGGGGCTCATTTCCGAATTAATGCGCGTCGTAAAATCGTTAACTACTCAATTAAGCATTTTTTACAATGCTGGATAAGTAAGTTCGCTTTTTCTATCAACGTATTTATGGCAATTCCCTCTTCCTTAGTTAAGCCTTATATTCCCTCTTCCTTAGGTACGGAGGACAGACCACCACTTGTCTAACGCATATATACGACCAAAATTCTCTCTGATCGCCACCAAGTGATTTTAACAATCTAAATTTATTCTAGATCTATGTTCCTGAATTTCTTTATTAGCTTCCTCTTAACTAGCTTTTGCATATATCTATACTTTTGTTGCTCTAACTCTAAATTAGCTCCGCATGCTTTAAGTTTCCTCAATCGGAAATGAATAAGTTTCTGCTTCCTATCCAATGCTCACAACTTCGGCTTAGTCCAACTTGGCTCCTTACGCTCACGCATGCTTTTGGTCGGAACGTAATCCTTCTTTCATTAAGCGGAGGAATTCAGTCCAGCTATCAACTGTGCTAATCCCACAAATCGGCAAAAATCATTCCTACTCTCAATAATATAATCCTTGAACTCCGAAAATTTCGTTTTGCCAAACACATCTGCATGCTTCGGCGGTTTGAGAGATTGAGAAAACTGTTATTGCCTTCGTTTCTGCCATTATTACGTCATGGTCTGAAATACCGTCAACTATATCGATACTAGTTATCTTGTGTGGGTTGGAAGCGAGTAGTACGTCAAGTAGGTTGCCTGGGACCTGCACGATATATCCGAGTAATATTCATGTTAAGTTGTTCAAGACCATGCAGCGAGAATATATCAATTAATCTCTACCATAATCTTTTCTGTCTACTGAATTTCGAGCAAGTCACATTCTTCCAATTAATGTGAGGTACTTTAAAATCTCCCCCTAAAACGATGATGGGGTCCTTCATTTTCTCTCTGATTATATGAGGACTGTAAAAGGAGCAAAAAAGAGTATTACTTGCATTTCTTCCTAGAACCAAGCACCAGACCTTTTCGCTCGTGGTATTAACTATGGGATCTTCGCGTTGGCTACTCAAACGATCTTTAACTGCTATAAAAACTCCTCCGCCTAGTCTACTTTTTCGGTATACAACATAGTCCGGAGGAAAAATGTCGCTCGATGCGATATCTTCCAATAACCAACTCTCGGGTTACGACTTACGCTTAAGACCATGTCCCCTTAATACGTTGACGTTTGTATGTACAGTGCTGGCCAAAATTAACGCAACACCGTGACGGAACGGGAGATTTAGGAACTAATTGTGCTGAGGACTTTACAGTGCACTCTGACAACAGTGTCAGAGGGGGGGTTCAGCCCATTGGGGATGGGGAGGGCGAGGCCTAGATGTGCTTAATGTCGGGAAATTCGAAAATCAGTATTCCTGCGTAACTCTACAGTCGAAGCGTTCACGAGAACGGATAAGAATAGGGGCTGCATACATAAACGGGAATCTCAGGACGAACAGTCTGACGAGATTTTGGTGAAAAACTATGCCTAATCAAATTTAATGAAGGTATAAAAAGATTCATCCTCCTTTCGCTTCAAATATGCATAGCGTTTATTTGATTATTTTAATTCGATAGATGAAAACAATTGACGTCTTTCAAAGACGGGTCTTATTAAAATTACATGAAGAGCATTCCTTATTTACAAGGAGGCCCTCAACTATCACCTGTTATGCCTAATTAGAAATCTGCCCTGCCGCTCATAACACCGTTTTCCCTCGATCCCCCTGTTGCGATTTTGTCACTAAATCTAGCGACTTTAATTCTTCTTTTAGTGACTTCCTTCTGTTATAGCAACATCTTGTACTCTGTGCAGCATATCTACCCTCCTATTTCTACTCTCGACATGTTTGACTTATTTTAAATGAAAATAATATAACTTCCCAGTAAGTAAATAAACATAATATTCATACTATAGACTTTATTATTGTAATTTCAGAAGTGATACTTCATTCACAGGGGCCAATTATAGCTATTTTATTCTTTTAACCATTTTTTAGAGATATTTTCCGAGTTTAGCGACCTTTACAACTACTTTTCAGAGTGCATATAGCGACATTTAAAAAAATAAAAATGGACCTTATGCTCTATGCTATCTATGACACATGAAAATTTTCTTAAATGAATTTTTGCACAGTTTCATTTGTTTTTTGCCCATGCATTACAAATACAGACTAGATGCAAGGTGAATCAATGTAGAACAGTTGGAAATAATTTATTTTGTATGTAGTCAAAATAAGAATTGATTGTACCCAACTCAATAGTTACTTAAATTTAACAAGGGTAAAAAATTAACAAAGTAAGATATGGAAAATTCCTATGAAATTTGGAAATCAATTCATGCACCTGTTTACATTGTAAATTATTCTTTGTTCCTTCTCTTTTTTTCTGATTGACCCTTCCCGATTGACTTCTCTTGACTAAATAAAACAACTGATAAAGACTCGAACTACAATTGTAATTCAAACTGAGTTTCCTTTTTTAGGGTCATTGTTGGTGGTGACATGTCAACAACAGCCATCAACACTACAAAGGAGCCACATACCAAATTATCTGGTAGAATGCTACACCAACATAACACTTTATGATAGAGATCAGAGACTTCCTGCAACGATAACTACACTGTTATCAATCATAAAGAAGATTGAACAGTATCCTGGAATAAACATGAACATTAGAACATTAGCTGTGGCATTACTACGCAAGTAAGTGTTGAAGTCCCTAACTTTCAATTCAGGCTTGATTTCAGATTTCAGAACTTGAATTTTTGTTGCAATAGAGATTATTGCTCAGGGCTTTATCCATTTTGAAATTAGGGCAATAACCTTTTAAAAGTATAAAAAATAGCTTTCTTCTCACTGGAAACATTTCTGATAATTTTTCTCTCATTCCTTTGTTTCTGCCCTATTTGATTCACACATATTCAAAAATAAATATTCAGTAACTGTTAAAAGTAACTCTGCAATTCATTAAAGAGGGCCTAAACATTACTGATAATAATAATGGAGGTAAAAAGATAACCATTCTAGACTGAGAACATTTGAAGTCCTAAGTTTTTAATTCTGGTTTGGGTATGGTTTTTGTGATTTCCTATTTGATGTTTATAAAGAAGTAAATTCCACATGACCTAATATGCCTAGATATGGACTAACCAGGCAGCATTTACAGTTGTTGACATGTAGTTAGTGCATTGATTTCCTTGTCACCTTGTTGACTTTTCTAGAGCAGGCTTTTGTTTATAACTGCCCTAACAGTTTCACTGCAACTAATGTAATTTGATGGCAAAGTTCAAATACTTTAGTTCAATAAAGGCTCATCATTGGGATTAAATCTGACACCAGCAGTTACTTACCATATCAATAAATGTTGGCAAATAAATCATACTTGTTACCAAATCACTGAATATAAACTACTTTGTTAAAACCTTTCTTTTCAATCTCATATTGAGCAAAGCTGGAAATAAATGAAGGAAAATAATCTAAGAAAGTGTATCCCAGATTTCAGATTAATGGAGTGGAACGAGACCCTGACATAATAGCAGATGGAATTGTACCATTTGGTCCAACTGGATTCCAGAGGTACTCACAGAAATATTTGTTTGATGCTCTCATACCTACAACTGGTATGAATATCCCAAATGAAACGTTGACATCTCAAGAAAAGGTAAAGTTAATTTTTTGAGACTGCTTATATCGTTTAAATTTATAATTACCTATAAAGGCAACCATGCCTATGAAATGTCATAGTTTTTCATATTCTGCTTTATGGTTTAAGAAGAAAAGAAATGACCTGTTAGAAGTAAACTGATTTATATAAAAAAATCATGCTTGAAAAAAAGTAAGAAATATAAAACAATGAAATGATAAAACATTTACCCATACCACTAAAAATAGCTTTATTGGTGACTTAGGTTATGACTTGTTGCATCATCATCACTATTTTTTGTGGTACTGGTATATGTTTTATCATTTCATTGTTTTGCATTATGGAGACCTACCACAAAGTGATGCCAGAAGGAATTTATAGTACTTAAAGGAATATTTAACTTCATTAGTTCCTGTTGGTTGTTATTGGGGAAGATTATATCGTTTTTGATTATTGATGTACAATTACTTTTACAACTAGTTTTGAATGTGAAAAAGTTTTACAAACATTGCATGTATAATATTAACCATAAATTTCATACTATTAATTTTAATATTGTATAGTATCAATAATAACTTTGTAATGTAAGATTTAGGCTGACATACTTCTAGTTTGAAAAAATTTCTCATTGAATGAATCTGAATCCAATCCCTTTGTTACACAGTGTGCAATCCACTTCATGCTGTCCTCATCAGTGGACGATTTAGAACGACATGACTCTGTGTGTGGTCAACTCAGTACCTACAAAAGCCGTAGGCCACGCTCTGTTGAAGATGGCCCAGAAGTTGAGGAAGCTGCAAAGACAGACACATCTGTTGAGGCCAATGAGGAGATAGCAACTTCAAAAAGTGCAGAAGACAGCAAAGAAAGTTCAAAAGAAGCAATAGAAAGTACAATTGCCCCTAAAGAGGGCCTCAAAGGCCCCCAAGATGTCCCACCAATGGTGGATGAGGCATCAGAAACAAATAAGACTTCAGAAGAGACCAAAGATGTTGCAAACACTGAGGAAAACTCAAGTCCAGATGTGGAAGGAGAGAAAGTACCAGAAAATGATGCAGAAGAAATTCCCCTTCCTTCTAAGCAAGGGTGCGTACTCATAAAAATTATAATATATATTTTTAGATTCCTTCTCAAATATTTTTTAAGTTGTTTGGACTTCAATCTATGGAGGAGGCCTGAAGTTCATTATAAAATAGAAAAACAGGTAAACAATTAACATCTTCCACAAAATGTGTGGAATAAGTTAGACTAATTTCCCAGTTTCTGATAATTTGTTAAAAACTGTGAGCAGCAGCTACTGTAAAAATATGTTTGAGAGTAAGTGCCTCTGTTATTTCATTAAAGCTTCACATGAGTTACTATTGAATTTGACAAAGAGGTTGGTACCACTCTAAGGAAAGATCAGTCTTTAATATTATGACTGATATTATATCAGTATATAATATCAGTCATCAACTCTGCAGATGTGAGCTTTTGTGAATAGTTTTGCAAACCTTTATAATTAGTGATCAAATATTAGCATCATCTAATAAGTTTACATAATTAATGCCAACAAAAAAATATATAGAGCAAATAAGAATATGTCTATGTCTATGTTTGTACCCTGCAAGCCACCTTTTGGCGTGTGGCAGGGGGTGCATGCACCATGACTCTATTTCCTTAATCGATTATTTTCTCTTATCGTTCACGGAAAAAATGAGTTCTTGAATCTATTTGTTCTGGCATATATTTCTCTGATCTTTCTCGCATTATCGGAACGGCCTATGTAGCATGGTGAACGCAATGTATCTGCTACATCATCTCTAAACGTGCTTTCTCTGAATTTATCTAGTAAATTGATCCTTTGTTAAAATCTTCTAACTTCCAAAGATTCCCATTTTGCGTCATGTAGCATCTGAGTGACGCTCACTGATTTATTGTAGCAATTCTTCACAAAACGTATCGCCTTTCACTGCACCTTTTCTAATTCTTTAATACAACACTTATCGGCAGGGTCCCATACACTGCACTCGTACTCAAGATGAGGTCTGACTAACGCAAGAAAACATCGCTCGCGAACTTTTTCGTCGCTCCGTCCAACTATTCTCTTTACGAAGCCAAGTTTTTTAAGTGCTTTTCCACATATATTCGTGAGAGTTACTCCAAGATATTTCACTGACTCTACTGTTAATAAGAGACTGTACAGATAATCTTTACATATACAGATACAGATTTTCTTTCGAAGAAGTTAAGTACTGAACATTTGTCTACATTTAGCTCTAATTGCCAATCACCACACCATTTCATAATGTTATCTAAATCATTTGACAGGGTTAGTCTATCCTCTTTACTCTCTATTTCCCTGTAAATTACCGTATCGTCTGCAAATATACTAACTTTACTATCAATAAGATTGCTAAGGTCGTTAATGTATACTAAAAATAGCAACGGTCCGATTACACTACCCTGCGGGACGCCCGAGAATAATTGATCTTGCAAAGATATTAGATACATGTTGATGTTGCCACTTGAGAATATGATTTGTAAAAGTCAGTCTTCTTTCATTGTTCTCAGATCTTTATGGGATTTATTTTAATTCTTATGGTTGAAAAGCTCATATAAATGTTTCCCAAATCATCACATTTCCATCCCAAAGATTTTATGCCAAATGCCTCCATTTTAGAATTACTGATAACAACTCAAGAACAAAAAATAAACAAGTCTAATGAAATGAATATCGTCACAATTCTATTAATATCTCAGAACTTTATGAAAAACTTCATGATTATCGTTTACATGGAATGGGCTCATAATAATCTGTAATATGAGTAACAACATAGGAAGAAGGATTTATTAGTTAGTTAGTTGAGTTAGTTCTTCTACATTTGTTTAATCAAGAAGTTTTTCTTTCTTTCTTTATAATGTAAGATATTAACAAAGTTATGTCAGTTCTTACTCTTTTTGAATTTTGCATACCTGTAAAGCAGGTTACAGATTTTTCTGCATAACAAATAAAATAAGGATAAAAGGCAAAGTCTGATCATTAATTTCTTCTTCATTGGCTCCCATCCACTCTGAACCTTAGAAATCTATTCACAGAATTATACTTTTCTTCTCACTTAAGAAATATTTCAAAATCTGAGAACCCAAAATTTAAGATGGGCATTCTTCATTTCAATAACAACAAATTATAAAAAATCTGGATAATAACTTATTCAATATCAGATTTTCCTTCACAGTAACAATACTATCTCTTTAAATAGATCCTTGTTCAGCCCACTTGCTGCAAAATCTGGAAAGATAGTCAAGCAACCAAGGGAAAAAAGTGCATGTCCAGTTGAAAATGGAGTCATATATACCTCATCTGGAGCAATCAGTGCAGGAACTCTCTTAGCTGGAATTGCTGCTGGACTGGAGCCTCAGACCACAACTGTTGCAGATGTGTTAAATACTGTAGCACAGGGAGGCAGAAGGGGTTCCCTATCAACTTATGATGATAAAATTACTAATTACTGGGCAGCTACTCTTGCAGGTAATAAGGGAAAGGATAAGGTATTTACTTTGCACATTGAGTCATGTGCCTTAAGACCAAGGATAAACAGAGGTGAAAAATAGCAACATGACTGGAACTCAAACCCAGGTCTCTCACTTTCCATACAGGTATTTAACTACTGAATTATCATGCCACATCTCTTCCACACTGTTTGGGAATGTTTTTGTGAGCAATGCAAGTGGTGTCCACATAGTGGCACCAACCACTGCAAAAGGTCCTTGTCAAAGCAGTCAACTCACAAAGTGAGTTGTCCTTATATTTTTCCAAATCTGTTTATCCTTGAGTCTAACAGGCAAGTTGCTCATCAGATCCCTTGAATCAGTCACCAATATAGAAATGCTGAGAAGTTTCTTATTGACAAAGCTGGGTAATCTTTTTTTAAATTTCATCACTCCTTGGTTTAATAACCATCATAATATTGCAAATATAAATCTCTTGAAGCTCTGTTTACCTATGGTGTATGGAGTAAACTGTGACCTTACACCATCTAAATGAAGGTACTAACCTGCCAAAATTTTCCCCATGTATACAACTTTATCACTCGGTGAACATTGCATTCTTACTAGCCAAGTATTAACCTTCTACAAAGTGACTCTGCTCTCTGGTATAACCATAAGAAATTATGCAAAGGAGAACTTCATATTTTGATACAGATTATCAAACTGTCAAACTGCTTGAATGAAAGGTGCCAAATGGAAAATTAATATAATTATGTAAATAAACTACATTTTCAGCGTTCAACAGAGTGTTCCATCTCCCACCTTCTTTTAATCCTTGGTACTGTAGATGCCGTAGGGGAAGAATTATTTGAAAGTGTTGAAATGCAGCAGGAGTGATTCTTTGTAAATTCACAAATGAGGTAAATAGTAAATTTAATTGTAAATTCACCTAAGGAATGTGTTTCCCCGATTGTGGGAAAACACATTTCTCATGAAAATAGGACAGAGAGGTTAAACATAAAGAGGACCAGAAAGTTTTTGGACAATGAACGAATACATCCAGGCCAGATCAATTATTACTGCTCCCTTTGTGTTTGGAATATTTGGGAATGGTCGTTATCCCTTGGACTGCATGGTAGATTTAATTAAGAAAGGGCCATGCTTAGCTGCCATTTGAAACCTTGGGATTCAAGATGTTCTAACTGACCTTGTTGTCCCTTTCCCCATTCTTATGCATACACACTGTATCATACCACCAAGTGTTGCTTTACTTTGGAGATCACCGAACTGTTGACTCAGGGAATGTTAGTTTATCCTAGGCAATGAAAAGACGTGTCATCCATAACCAATAATCCTCTTTTGAATTGCCCTCTGGGACAGACAAGCAGGGTCATGGCCCTGTGCTTTCAGGGGACACCACCTTACATTATGGCACTGTTAATTGCAGGAAGGAAAGATGTAATAATAAATATTTGACCAGATATTGCATAAATATCCCTAATCTTTTGTCATATTTGATTATCATTTTTCAATAGGAAAGCTGCCTCAGTAAAACAGGAATTTAAGAGGTGTGTCCTTTCTTTTGTGGGTGAGAGAGAGTTAAAATTTTCATTTGGAACTAAAATATTGCTGAAATACAGATATTGTTATATCAGCAAAGTAGTAATATTTTTGGAGGCTTCTCGCACATAACTGCATTTAACACCCTGAAATGAAATAATCTGGCTGGGCGCCATTATAATTATCATTTCATTTCAAGCTACAGTTACCAGGAACCCCACTAGCCCTTGAGTCAACCAAGTTGTTGATAACTAAGATTTTAAGCTCTCTTGGTGTATAGACTGTATAAAAGAATTATGAGTGTCTACCCAAGCAACTTCTTGGAACTAACCTGAGTGAGAATCTTCTATACGACAAAATCCATTCTCTACTTTTGGCAGCAAAAATGTATTCTTTTAATATTACTTGCTTATCTTACAATCACTTAATTTTTTGTATTTTTCTCCAAATTATATCCAATATCTTCTTGGCTAACAAAAGATTTTTTTGTAAAATAGGGAATTTAGCAGAAGTGGCTACAATCCAAGGACCACATCAGAGAGTTACAGTTGGTGGAAAGGGTGGATGGAATGACACATCTGCACCTAAATGGTACTTCCTTCAAGAGAAACAGAGATATGAAATGACAGATGCTGAGATTCGGGGAGGCCTAGATGGTAAGTTATCCATTGAAGAAAAGAATTCTATGCTCACTTGATTATTATATTGAATGGAATTATATTAATGTTTGTATAATAATAAACTGTGAAGGAGTACCATGTCTATGAAAAGGCTAGGAACTGTAATTCAAGAGAATCTTATTAAATGCAATAAATCATATACATATACCAGGGATGGTGAAACTTATTGGCCTTTGGAAATTGTATGGATTTGCTTGTTAAGAGAGTCAGGTAGTTTCTCAATTTTTTCATGAAGGTAAGATAAAATTATGGACCCCATTGGAATTCAAAGCTAGGATCCATAAACCCACTTGTGTACACTAGGGCTTGTGGTGAAAATAAATGTTAATGAATATATGGATGATTTAAAGTAGATCAAAAGAGGTTCTTACTTGTTGAAAATCAATATAAAGAATAGATAATGATGTTTTATGTGATATGATAACTTTCATAAATTATTTTACAGAAGTTTTGCATACTTTTTAACTCTAATAATTCAATGGCCAACAATATGGATTGATTATCTCAATGGAAAATATATAATTCACTTTTGAGTTATACTATGATATTTTTGATATTGTGAAGCTTTTTTATGGGTACTAGTAATTGAAAATTATGAGGAATATTATGTATACATGGAAAACTTATTGGACTTAAAACAATTGTAATTGACAGCAAAGGACGAATTTATTTCCAAAACTGATTGACATAGATATCATTAATTATAATTTATATTCCTTATATTAATATGTAATTTTTTAATC
>KZ308376.1:304311-326024 GCA_000376725.2 Ladona fulva
ATCACAGGTAAATTTCATACTCAACTAAAAATTGAGGACTTTTATTTCCATACAATTTCAGAATCAGACAATTTCATCCTTAGTCTATTCTCCTCTGTAACCCTTTGGTTGGCAAGAAGCACTCCTTGATTATAAGTTTGTTTAATTTTATGTTTCCTATTAAAAAATAATGTTTTATTAATCTATGTCTGTACAGTGCAAGCAGGAATGGATCTTTCACAAGTGTTGATAAAATTGAGGACAATGTATGCTGCAACAATGGAAATTGAGCGAGACAGAAGGACAACAACTGGAAGGCCACAAGTGGCTCTTTTTATAACTTATATGTCAAGTGTTTTGTCAGATAGTGAGCGTTCAGCTGCCAGAAATGCATACAACCGCTTGAGAATAAAGGCACCAAGTAAGGAATAAATAGAATTAGAAAAGTAAATCAATTCTCATACTACTGAATTTACTCTTTCCATTTAGACTGAATTAAAACATCACAAATATTACAATAAAACATTTCTGGGTTTTCCTCATTCAAAAATTTAGGCAAATAACACATTTTCATAAAATTTAGAGGCCCTGAGTTGTACAAATTTTTAATACAACAGCCATTTAAGAATATAAAAAAGAGGTTCTCTTATATTTTTTCACCTTATTTCAAGTCATGCCCTTTCATCATAATTATTATAAATGTGTACTGTATATACTTTGGGAGAAGTTCGCCTGCATATCCTTCTATAAAAAAATGTGAAGTTTATTCCTAAACTAAAGAGATATTCAAAGGCAGTTGAATAAAATATGTCACCTGAAGTATAAGAAAACATTTTACAATATCACTTATATAGATTAAAACCATTTACATATTGAAATATCAAATATATAAAATAAATAATCAAAACGATTACCTATGATATGCAGTTTAGTAATGTCATTTTTAAGAACAGAAAATTATAACCATCATGTACATGTGAAAGAGATATTTGTAAATTTTCTTACAGGCAAGTTTTCTGAGTACCTTTGAAATTCAAATTATGTTCACAAGTTATGTAAGGTCCATTTCCATTCCAGGAGTCTAAAATATTTATCAAAATCCTCAGTGTCCTTGGTTTTCGATGAGGAAAGGTTCCCCACCCTGATCTATATTTTGAACATTTTAAATGTAATTATCTTGAGTAGATTCATTTACAAAATCTATCTAAATCCTGATTATTGTTTTCAATACTCACATATTCTTTGAAAATATTTCCTCTGACTTTGTTGGATCACACTTGTTATATTGATCTGAATTTCTTCAACTCCCTTGTTTCATCAATCCTCTTTCATCTAATTTTATGAATTTTTAGTTTATCTGGATTGAATTAACTATATAAAGCTAACAGAAATCAGTGAAAAATAAGCAATCCTCATTTTTCAACATTTTGAAGTATTTCTGTAATATAAATCATGATTTCAATCAATGGCTAATAATACTGACAATCTAATGATGTTGATTTTATGTCATGTAATGCAGAATTTTGTACCATGAGAAAATTGGGGAAGTAATCATTAGTGTCTCATTTATACATTTCCTGGAGTTTGTAACTTTTCATTGTTTACTTTTAGATACGCATTTCATCTATTGGACTCTGGGATCCAAGGATCAGTATCGAGACTTTGTTATTGATAAAGATAAAGATTTAATCCAAATAAGCAGTGTATCAGACTTCCAGAGCAGTGTGCAAGTGTTAATGGAGAATTTGAATTCAAGTAAGTATAGCATGACCAAAAATGTTTTGCAATATCCAGGAAGACTTGCATCACCTCTTGCTTTTCACTCGTATCTTTAAAAAGTAGAGCAACTATTTCTTAGTTTTGATTGGTGTCCTTAAATTGAATTTAGTAAATTTACATAAATATTAACTTGGGAAAGGGAATGACTTTGATAAAACCATTGTTTCTAGAAAAAAATGTTTGTTTGTAAAAATGAAAGAATTCAAATTTATCTTATTTCATCGAATTATGTTGCATTTTTGGATAATCTATCCTTTTATGAATTTAGAACATACCAATGAGAAATAGTCAGGAATATTTTCGATGAATAATCTTTTATAATTCAGTTCCTCGTCGCATCCTCAACTGTGCATGCACGTACAGATGGGAGTCTAATGGAGAGAGTGGGAAAAGTATCCAGTATGCAGACCCTCTCGGAAGACCTCTTCTATTCAACCTCCATCCTAATTTCTTCTTTAAGAGTGACAAAGCAACTGTTAAGGTAATTAAATGAGTCTGTTGTAATGAACCCATTCGACTGAATGACCAAAACACAGATTGCAGATTTATAAGTCCCAATGTTAAGTATTATCATATATCTATTTCAAGATTAAAGACATTATTTATTCATTATCGATGTTTATTACTGTATTTTTCAGTATATAAGGACATCCCAAACTTTTTTGGCATTCTTTTGTCACAAAAGATAATGCAAATCACAGATTAGCAATACAGTTAGATCTAGAGACTGTGTCTGACTAAAGACACACGAGTTATTCCTACATTATCCTCTGCATAAATATAATGTATGATTTTCCATGTTCTTAAACTTGTTTTTGTACCTCTCATACGTTTTTAATTGCAAACCATTTATGTTCATCTTTTATACGCTTACACCATTTTCACACAGGTAATGCACAAGTTATCAACTGGAAAATATTACATTATTTTAAGCATAATATCGTTATTTTTCAAGGCATATTTTTCACCTTGGCAACAGCTTCTTTACTTCAATGTTACACCATTCCCCTCAAATTCTTGTTTCAGTTTTCACCTTCAAAAATGAAACAGGAATATAGATAATGAATAAATAATTTTAGGATTTTTATGTTTTGAGATTCTGTAGAAACCTTGTATATGCACCCATCCTAAAATTTATTAGGTTTCTAAAATATGTATCTATAGTTGTACTTTTATTGAGAACACACCCAACAGACTTTGATGGGTACATGGTTATAATTCCAGATCCAACATAATTTTGGCCCCTGAATTATTAAGAAAAAAATCTTTTAGCAGCACTAATTCTTTAAACTTTAAAAATTTTGAAAAAATCATCTTTTGCTGAGAAATGCAGTATCATTCATGAATTTCAAGTATTACTATCTTAAAATCATTTATCATGTTCAAATTCATAACACTGTATTAGCGTTAATTCTTTAAAAGTGCTTCAAAAGTTAAGGCCATTTTGCGTGGCTTGGAGCACCCACTGGGAATTGGATCTGAAGTCACCATAGACCCTTATATTCGTAATAAACTAGAGCAAAGTAACTGGTATCACTGTGTTTCTTACTAATTGAAATTAATGAAAAAACATGGCCTGCAGGTAATTCTTTCTAAATTTCAAGTTTACAGCTTATGGTTTAACTAATTTTGGTAATTTTTCTTCAGTTTTCTTTCGTTCTTCATTTAACTTCAGCAGCAATGATAGCTTTTTGTTGCAGAATAAACAACTTTAATCTGATTATTAAGATAAAGAAATTCTAATTGATAATTGTTTGTAATACTTTTTCAGTTTCAAGGACAAGGATATGGTTCTTTGCAAATTTGCTACTCTAGGAATCCTATAACAGGAAACTCCAGCTCATCATCCAGCAGTAAACCAAACTGTAAAACAATCACCTCGGAAACAGCTGAATTCTCTGAGAGTCAACCTTGTTCAGGCACTGATTATATCAGTTCCTGTAAGCAAATGTACTTCTCTGTCACACCTACTTCCAGTAACCCTAGATGCTTTGGTAAGAAAATCCATGCAATTCAGTAACAATAGCTGTACAGATTAATAGAAAAATTTCTTTTTAATGTTTAATTTATATTTTAACAGATAAATACTGCCGCTACCCAGACATGATTCGTTTCACAGTAACTCATGAAGGGCTTACTTGTGCAAACAGTGCAAAGGGACTTCTGCTATCAGGGACATCAGCTACTCTCTTTATAGTCATGTTATCGCTACGGGAATTGCTAATGAGGTTATTTTTCTTTGGATGAACTCCAGAATGAAAACTAAACAAAACTGTATAATTAAATTAAAATAGTGAAATCAAAATGAAATTTCCAATGAATGTTGGTGATGAACTTGAAGCAGTGAATGTGGAGCTGAATAAGGAGAAAAGAGGAAATCATTATATTTTCTAAGAAGTGAAAGAAAGTGTATTCACTAAATGAAAGCCTTATTGTAGTATTACGGAATATCTTTACATTGGATGCAAATTGCGTGATGTTTAGTGTTGACAAAAAAATGATGGTAAATTAATCATACTTATAATAAATAGTCTTTATTTGGGCTAGAAGGGAATTCTAGTCTCTTCCATTTAACCTATAAATTAGTTGCCAAGTTATACATTAAGAAATTTTTGTACATTATTTTGTTCTATTTTTTTTAATAAATAAGTTTAAGCTCCAGTCTATGCATGACTCTGATTAGATAATGCTTACGTAAAACTGATAGGGCTCCCAGATAGTTATGTGCACAGTGCATTCAACTTCAGTGAAAGCAGTCCCAGGTTTGATTCCTGGGGAGGGAAATGTCCATGCAAAATGGAGTACAAAATAATCTCAGCAGTTGAAGCACTTTTAATAATACTACTACCAAAACATGATAATCTCTCAAACTCAGATGTATAACTTTGCTGTTAAGAGATGTTGGCAGCACTCCCAAGAAGTAAGAAGTTTGTTTAGACCTAGTACTGAATCTTATAAAGCAAATTAAACCAATTTGCTTCAGTTTTCAACAAATATGCTGTATTTCCCTTAAAATAAGACCAACTTTCATGGTTTGGGGAGTAAAACAAAAGTGCATCCCATTAAAATGGTAGTTTTCAATCAACTGCTTTGCTTGCATGCTACAGAGGGTTCTGCTAATGGCATTTGTCTTTTGGCTCATTACTTTGCATTTATTACATTTAGTTTACATAGGTATTTACTTTAGGAACTTTTTCCACATTTTGGGCCCACAAATAAAGGAGTGACATATAAATGGGAGAATCATATAAATGGAAAGATACTGTACTTAGTGAGGGCTTAAAGCAGAATTCAATATGGAAAGTATAGTTCAGTCAACTTTTCTGCCTTTTCTGTAGTGTACTCAGAAGACAATCAAAAGCCAAACAGCTTGGAAAATATGATCAAAAAGAGATATTTGTGTAAATGAACAGCTATTAATGATTCAATTAGCCAAATCTTTTTTCATCAATTAGAAATTAATCATAATGTAGGATCAAAGCCAGTAAATAGTAAGCCTTGATATAATTTGAAACAATGTGTTTCATACAGTGTAGGCAAAAGCATACACCACCTGACTAAACTTAACTGCTACGGCAGGATTTCATGAATTTCAAAGTACCTATATATCTCATCATTTTGGTCACATTTATGCCTAACTCAAAAATAAATTATTGATTTAGAATTATTATTATATTCTTTTCGTAATAAATTTCTCATTCTGTCATTAATTTAGTAGCTAAATCAAATTCAATGGAAATCATTATAAGTATTTTTTGTTTCATATAATTTAAAGGGGTTCCATAATTTAATGTTCCATCAAGTGATCATAAAGAATGTAAATGCAGGCATAGTTGTAAACACAGGCATTGCATAGTACAAAAATTGAGTTGGCTTTAGGAGAAGAGACATTAAATATAGCAGACAAGTTCATCAATTTAGGATGCAGGATGTCACTGGATGGTTGTATCGAGTTGGACAATCTGGGAGATTGTTTGCTGTTCAAAGAAAGGAACACCTTTGACTGAACAACCCTAGGGCTTCCTAAATGGCAAGGTATATGCTGGAGGAGGACCACAGGAGTTCCTTTATCATGGAATTTCTCCCCTTTGCAGACAAAGGGCGAGCAATTAACCAATATGAACAATTATAAATTCTTAAAACTCTTGTAAACCCTTTTCCAATGATCATCAATGAGAACCTTTACCCTTACACTTCCCCTATCCTTTCTTCCTCCATGAAAACGCTGCCTCATTTCTTTAAACCCCTTCCCCCGCCTTATCTCTCTTCTTTCCCATTCCTACCACTACATATACTGGCTGCTCCTCGTTTCTTGTAACTGATAATGACACTATACGGCCGTATACAGGTAAGTCGAAAGTGTCGAAACCTAGGTCGAGTCTATTAAATCTGGCGGTAATGTGTAAAAGTTGTTCTTATTCCTCTTTCACCAGGGGAAATTTTTAAAACAATCAGAGGCCCTAGGCCAAATATTGGGCATCAGCAAGATATTCTTCACCATAAAAAACAACAAAAAATCCCTTTTTTGGTTCTCTTAATGACAAGGCCTTCAGCTACCGCCTAATCTGTTCAAATCCGTTCCTGCTTATAACCAGTTTCCGTTCTTACACTTCAGTTTTACTATTCCAAGTTGGGTACAATAAGAATTAAAGTATTTATACACATTCCTACTATTACCTATCGAGCAAAATTAAAATTGGTAGATGGGGCATTAATTAATCGCAATTAGTATTGTCTTTATCAACTTTTATTTCCCTATATATATTACACAAATATTTACTTTTTCCACAGCAATTGATTATGGAACTACCGGTTTCGGCTACATAGCCATCGTCAGGTTCACAGAACACTGATCATGAATTTCCACAATATCACGGTCACCTCCGTAAATTTTATTTTATTTCCCTGTTGAGTGTCAACGAGAAGTTTGGCTAGTACAATAAAAGGCGGAAGCAAATTTTCTGACTCACACATGTATCCCGGTTTAGGGGAATAATAAAAAGGGCTTTTATTAAGAATTGACAAGAGGTGTTTGTTTAAAAAAAATGGAAAAGCAAATAAATATGAAGGTAATGCAATGGATGTGGTAAATTTATTGGAATACAATCAAAACCCTCTCAATATACAAGCAGCTCAATGGCGTAATTAATTAAAATGCTGATCAAATAAACGTGTAAATTATACATCCAAATATTAAGAAAGCACGAAAAAATCCAATATCATAAAAATAATGATCAAATATAGTTGAACAAAGCGTCCTATTTAATGTGCCATTAATTTAATCCTCATGCGTTTAAAAGGCAATGAAAACTTTAAAACTATTTCATGAAGGTCGTTTTCACTGTTAGTTTTTGCAAAGAATTTAATAGGATCAATTTAACAAAATACTTTTGACGATATAGAGACTTTTATTCTCTTGAGTATACTTATTCTTATGATAACGAAAAATGAAAAGCAAACTTTTACCTTTACCACAGAAAGATTGTTTTTGGTTTCGGGATGATGACCCACGGGGTTGAAACCATAGTCGCAGAATAAACTTTCTGTGGTAAAGGTTTGTTTTTAATTTTTTTATAGAGAAGCAAGCCAACCGCATTTATTTTCGTGAGTAAGAAAATTTCGTTCTGACAGGTTCTAATACAACTTGTCTATATACGAGGTTGAAGAAATGTAGATTTCCATTCGTGATATGTAGATTCCGCCTTATAAAAGGTCTTTCCTGTGAAAAACCTTGTGTTTATGCCGTAATTAATGCTTCCAGCTTCTACAGGTTCCGCCTTAGATTTTACTCTATAAGAAATAGTGATCTGCTAAATATCATCCCACTTACATATGATATAATATGTATATTAACTATTACTTACCACTTGGGCAGAGGAAGCGAAGAAGGGACCCATAGAAATCTGTACCCTTTGGTAGGTGGTCTGTTCATAACCATTTACTTCTCCACTACCCCCCACTAAGTCCTCTCCGTATGAGCTTGTATATTGAAGGAAAACAGTTTAGCTAAACTTACCACAGATAGTAATTGAAAAGGACGATCTGCCGATGCGTCAGACCTCCACCCCCTCTCTTAGTTAGTGCCAACAGTGAATTCGCGGGGACAAGGTACAGTAAGTGTACTCTAAGTGGCCGCTAAGCACCCATATGATATTTAAAAAGCAAAATGTCTTGATTAGCTGTTTAGAAAGCTAAAATTACTTGATTAGATCAAATTACTGCACAGACTTGTTAAAGTAATTTAAACGTCCACTGACTTTTTCATAAGAAATTCAATATTACTTCTTGTTTACGAACAACGGTTTCTCAAATCGTCGAACAAGAGACATGCAGAAGCCTAAAATGGAGTGTTATCCTAACCGCGGGGTCCGAGGCAGCCGCCCTGGGCCACCCTTTATGGGAAGCATTTTCCAAAACTTCCAAATTTGATGCACCGTTTCCGAAACAGCAGCGTATGACTGCACAACAATCAAATGGGATTAACTTCTCTGTACCCCTGGTGATTATGCAGCAACTCCGTGGAATCTTTCCAAAGATTTGCGCGTGGTGACGCGAATCCATAAGCCGACCCAACGTGCAGAGCCGCGCCTATCTGCCGCTCGGGTGCGAACATACATTGCCGCTCCTTTAAATTCCTGATTTGCAGAATCTAAGTTAGCAGCAGTCTCCAGAAGTGTCAATGATACAAGCAAAGCTATTTGCAAATTAGTTAGGGCTCCAATCAAATTCCTAGAAAATATATATTCCAAAACCCGATTCATGGTACCAGAAAATATTTTACTGATTCCAGTATTTTGATTAAATCCACTGCACAGATATTCCTTTCTCGTCTTGAGTTACGATATCCATAATTCTTTCCTCTTATTGTTTGCAAACCTTTAATTTCACATTATAATCCTCCCTAGATACTGAAATTGTGTATCACACATAAAACAAAAAACAATGTCGTTGTAATAATAATAATGGTTGGCTACGCTTCTGTTGCCGCCCTTTGGATTCCACCGCTCGGGTGCGATGCACCCATAGGACGGCGCGACTCTGCCTACAAGATCAGTAGTACTGTCATTACATTGTCGGAATGACAGTAATGCCGATCGTATGAGGTCTCCGAAAAGGTATTAACGGACGGTAATGATGGAAATCCGGATTTTCTGATTTCGGGACCAATCCCGAGGGGGTGGAGGGGATACTGACAGCGTAGGGTGCGCGCATCATTACTGCGTCATTACTTAATTCGCCAAGCGAAGCCGCTGTGCCGACACCGACTAAAATGAAGTTAATCTTGATCGTCTTGTTTCTAATTTACTGTTTCAGAACTCTGTTCTATTTTACTGAGGGCTTTTCTGCCGATTTTATTCCTTGTGAAGTGGCGCGAAATATGACGAATTATAAATTCGGAATCCCACTCATCAAATGAAATGAACTCGTCGTGATCATCGTGAACATTCTCCAGAATGTCGCTGTGGAATTAATAATTTTGGAGAGCTAAATTCTTCCATATATCTTAGTATACTTTTATTTTCTTCTTCTTAGACTTTTGAGCAATCTTTGAATACTTTGACGAGGAGATTCTTTGAAGAAGAGAGTGCCTCTTGTCGAAGATTCGATAAAAAATCCACAAACCGTATCTTGTAAAACCAGCGTAGAGGCTGTAACAAGACAATATGCGAATATCGCTCTCGTATCTTTAACCAGTCCTTAATCCACCGACGACGCTAAACCTTACATTTCGTGATAAATGCTATAGTTGTAGCAATACAATCTGATCTCCGAGGATCCATAACAGACGACCTTCATTGAGACAGCATCAATACTGATGAGAAATACTGACAGAAATAATCGTGAGAAGAGAAAAGGTGTTAACAGAAGTAATAATGGGAGATATCGGGAATGTCATCGCCAATAATGACAGTAGTAGTGATCGTGTAGGGTCCGCTTATGGATCTAAACCATTGCATTAAACGCGGATGTCTCGTTATCAATAACCTCAAACTACTATGTGCAAATAAAATCCTATTGCTGTAAAATATGAATATAAGGCCAACGGCCATGCCATGATGCTTACAGAATTCGCAACGTAATGTGTTCGTATTTTTATGGCTCATAGCGACTGGCGGCTGAAAGGATGGACATACAGTCAATTTCATTTCAGCCTGAGTCACCTGTAAATATCTCTTATCTTCTTATCGCCTTCACAACGTTATCTTTCCAACACATCAGTTTTTCGAGATATACTTGATGTACAAAAAGGTTTAAGCTTTTATTTTCCGAAAGCGATGCATCTTGCTCTGATTATCGAATCTATTTACTGAATTTTGTTCAAGTGTTCATGGAATGCCAATTTAGCAATCGCGAAGAATGTCTGTAAAGGTCTGTTTGTTCATCGTGGTTCTTAAAGGTAAGTGAAGAGTATGATATAATAATAGAAGTAAAGTTGCTTGAGCAATTACATGATTTGCAAAGATTACAAACAACAAAAGTTTTCTCGAAAGAGCTAATATTACTTTGACATAAATATTAGAGCTATTCCTACTCAATTTTGTCTTTATGTGCTTAATACGTTCATGAAAACAACCATTAAGCCTAGATTCCGATTAAAATGAATAATAACAGAGAAATTGAGTCACGCCAAGTGGATTCATATCATGATATATATCTAGTGTAAGTAAAATGGTGCTAATCAAGTTCATAAATTCTATTAGCCATTGAGAGTTACTAAGTTTTCTGTGTAAGATATAAATTTGAAGGCTCTGAGGAATGGATAAGATGTGTTCTCTATGTGAAAAAAATTGTGATAAGGTGACTAAAAACTGAAATTTAAAACATTGGTCAAACAATTTTCAGCAAAGATGAGTGAAACCCTAGAATTATTGCAACACAATAGCTTATAAGCCTCAAGACACCAAATAAGATAAAGAACATGACATCCCATTGCTTGTTATGTTATGAATATCAACTGCTAGGTGAACTAGATCATTTTGGAAGTGCTCCAATTTTTCTTGCAGCTTGTCTGTCTCAACAATTTTCTCCTCCGAAAGATTACTTACAACACAAGATTCCAAGTTATTTGGAAGACTGTTATTCAAATCCAGAGCTAAGAGACAGAGCTTTGAGGCTACCATCAACTATCAACACCTTAGTATCACTAATTCAGAAAGCTGAGAGAGATGAACACACTGAAAAATATACCAAAAAGGTTGGCGGAGTTTTGGATGCCACAGTTATGTCTTATTCTATTTTGCATAGGTGAGTGTCCATAATATATCCAAAGAACTGGTTATTACTCCTATTCAACTTCCAAAAGAATTAGTCATTGTGTTCAGATGTTATTATGTTATTTTAATGAAAATTTTTCTTTTAAGAGAGAAATTCTATAGATTTCTTTTTTAAGTAGTCAGCTTTTGCTTGGAAATTAAACTGAAACTGGAGGCAATAAAATGGGCTCAGCCCTTTCCAAGTATTGTTTCTTTGAAATCTTACATTGGAAAAGAGCTAAATATGTATTTCCTTTTCAGATAAATCAGTAAAATAATTGAGTGATCAGAAAAAAGAACTAATACAACCACAAAAAAGGAGAATTAGAAGAAATGAATAAAATAAAAAGTTCACAATGTTACATATGTTTACATAATTTGAAGTAAAGACTATGATATTAAGTAAAATCTTAGTTGAAACTAATACAATAACAGAATAAAAAACAAGTAGCATCAGTCTAATGACTCAATTATAAATTTATTAAGTTAAAGTACAATTGAAAGCATATGAAGTTTAGAAATACTCATTTCATAGTTTCTGAGGTTTTGCTGCAAACATACAGCTAATAATATAAAGAGAAAATTATTTGTACATGATGATAGAGGAAGACCAGATATTGCTGGCAACACTTGATTTGCTTCTGGTCTTCTTGGACCAACTGATTGTAATACAATTGATCATTTTTGTGCAAGAAGAAAATAAATTTCCAGAAATCAAAAGCTCTCCAACAAATTTAAAGTTAAAAAAATCTTGATTAAAAGGAAGCAGACGTTTACATGAATTTTACAAAAATATTTAGATTGGTTGTTAATTTCCAGCAGTGAATGTTATTTTATTTTCTCAAGTAATTGTACAGGAATTCCCAAAAACCTGTCTATAGATGACATAATAGTCAGATTTCTCTCAATTTTAGCAATATCCAAGAGATCTTTTACAGTTAAATGTGTTTCTGTTACACATAAAGTTACTGCTTTACAGATTTAGGTTGGATGGAATAGTAAGAGAACCAGATGTTCCAAGCTCTAAGGCTAACATAACTGGCTCAGGAAAAGGTGTGATACCATATGCTCCCATGGGACCAGAATTTAATAAATACAAGATTTTATTTGGGGAATTGATTCCAGGGAATGCTATATTATTTCCAAATTCAACTCTTGGCCCTCATGAAAAGGTAAGATAAAAATCATTCTAAATGAAAGAAATATCATTGTAAGTGAAAAAAGTATAAATTCTTTTATATAATTAGAGTGAAGTTTTGACGTGAAATTAGTATACAATTTATTTAGTCTCTCTTTTTTATGTTATTTATTACCTATTATAAAAATCTGTAGAGTTGCCTTTTTAAGATTTCATGTCTGCTATGGTATGCAAGTAGTTAATGATAATTTTGATTACTGTATTTATTGACGTAAAACATGCATTGGTGTATAACATGCACAGTCATTTCAAAAAGTAATTTTTCTTAAAAGATTTAAATTTAATATGAAATTGGATTGGAACTCTGAACTTTTTCAGATAACTCAATAAATAAATTTATCAATACGGTCAAACCTTTGATTGCAAGCATAATTTGTCCTGAAAATGTGCTCATAATACAAAGCACTCCCCTTATCAAAGTGATTTCCCTTTAAGAAATAACGGAAACTAAGGTGATCATGATTCATTCCAAAACATAAAATTATTCATATACATAATAATGATTATTAGGGAAACAGTGATCAAGTGTTGCTTGGCAGACAAAACAGCATAAACACACTCCATGTATTTCTTGCATTGCAAGACCTCCCCCTTATATCAAGTTAAAATTTATTAAAAATATTTGCTCGTCTTGCAAACACTTGTAAACCAAGTTACTTGCAGACCAAGGTTAGATATTACCTATGGCATTTATTTAGCTTTTAGAAAGTAAATTTCATTGTAAATACTGAAACAAAGTGCAAGAATATAGGTTTCATTTAATTGAGTTGAAATAAAAATAGCAGTGTAAGTGTATAATACATACAATTTGAGCTCTAAATGTTACAAAAAAGTGTGTTATATGCCAATAAATATGGTGAGTTTTGATATCATTTACCTAAAAGTCAGGGGTGTAGTCAAGATTTGTCCCTGGGGAGGATTACCGAACAATGGATTAAAAGCAAAATTGCCTACATTCTACATGGGGGTAGACAAACAAAATGTAATAAAGATGGAACCGGTTATTTATATATATTATTTTCTATGTGAATCACCAGTGGTGTGTAAATATTTAAACAATTAAAATTTACCTCCCATAAACTCGATTTAAAAAAATCCATCTGTGTCTCAGGAAGGGGGTTTAACACCCAAAATCCCTCTCCTGGATTTGACATTGTAAAAGTCTGCAACCATGCTGATAGCAAGAGATAATTACCTTTTTCAGGTATTTCATGAGAGTTTGGATAGATAAAAGATCCAAGTTTTAGTGATTCAGTTGATGAAGGTATGGTTCCTTTCAACTGATATATTTTAAATGCTACTCTTGTGTTTGACAAAGATTTTTATTTTCCAAGTTATATTTCATTTGCTATCATTATATATTGCAATCCTCTAATTATATAATTGACTGTGTATTTAGCAATTTACTTGTTCAATAACTGCAGCAACATAATGATAAAAATAAAGTTCTTTTTAATAACCATACTGTGATACAATAGGTATTGCAAGGAATAACAGGTGTGAAAAACAGCAACATGACTGGGACTTGATCCCAGATCTCCCACTTTCTGGGCAGGTATTCTAACCACTGAACTACCATGTAGAATCTCTTCCAAATTGGTATTGTATTTATGACATTTTTAAGACGAAAACTAGGTGTAAATTAAGTCCATTATAATTCGCTATATAATTTTGATACCTTTCCTATGCTCTACCATTTACTAAATCTACCTATATCTACCACTTCATAAAATTTTCTCAGAAATATCTAATTAAGTGTTTTATTAAATGTAGATATTGATTGAGTTTATTTTACTGAGGATTGTGGTAGATTATAAAAATGTATATCCATAGTCTTTCAACTCTTGAATGAAATGATTGATAGATGACATGCGATATAAATATGATTGTGATTTATAATACAGTATGATTTCTAGTCATAAATGTCCAATATCTGAAATTTGTCTCCATAAGTGTGCCCTGCATTTCATGCTGTCAAGCACGGTGGACCTTTGGGAGAGAGGAGATGAGGGTATGACATGTAAAAGACCAAAAGTTGAGGATGGAAATGTGCCCTCCCGACTGAGCCGTTGTCCTCTAGAGGATGGTGTCATGGCTGTGCACACCCCATACTCATTGAGGGCAGATACAGTCAGCCCAGGGACAGTAATAGCAGGAATTGCCGCCTCACTGCAGCACCAGGAGATCCCTTTGTCCAAACTGCTACACAACACTGAAGATGGTGTCGCAGTGACTGACTGGATTCCTGTTCTTCATGATGTCCCACAGAAGCTTACCATTCTCAACACTTGGGCTGCAACATTGGCAGGTATTAGTTGTAAATGAGAACTAGCAGATATTACTCCAAGGAATAATACCAAGGACAGTAAAACCCACATTAGATGCTTTTCAGGGGATTCAGTGAAAACTGTATTATAAGCAAGATAGTGTTTTAACAGGAATAAGGCAATATTCATTGCACATTGGAAAACAAAAGGAAGCAATACCATTTAAAGGGATTTGAATGTTTCATATCACACTTCCGAGATATACAAGAACCACAGTAATGGAAAAGAAATATCTCGTACACTTCCATAGATTCTATTGATGTGACATGTTTTGCTATTGAGCTTGCATCATCAGGCACAGTTGTTTTGCAATTCAAAAAAATTCCAAAAGATTCAACTCAAAGCTAAAATATATCCAAAATACTTTTATTCTACAATCTGGGATTATGACCTTAAAACAGCAACCTGTAAATACTGCTGCCCAAAAGCTGCAATTAATGATTAAAACTTAACCTAAATACCCAAACTTAATCTAAGCCAGATGCTCTCCCATAGCCTGCCATTTTCAGTAAAATATTGAACTGAAAAAACTAATAGCCATGGTCTTATCCATGGTTAAAAGCCATGAAGAAGACCCTGAGCCAGGAGTCAAATTACAATTATAAAGTTAATCAACAAAATTTTTATAGCTCTCATATTCCTAACTACAATGAAGTACTTTACCTCTTCTAAGACTTTCTAAGGGATTTATAATAATTTTTCTTCAAAATTTTATTTCACAGTACAACTTAAGAGATGCTGATGAGTAAATCAAAGTTTTTCCAGGTTCCCCATTCAGGTATAGTCCGTGAATGGGGAAATCCAATCTTCCAAGTTTATGGTTATTCTATCAAAATGCTTTGGGATTTCCAGGGGACATGGCAGAAGTAGCAATTTACCAAGGTCCTTACAAATTAAGAACTCCAATAAAGGACCAAGAGGCAATCAAGGCAGATCTGAAGGTGGGGGCTGAAGGTTGGTGGGGAGCAGGCCCTAACATTCCTGCTCCTACTGTCTATACCACAGACTCAAGGGTGGCAAAATGGTACTACTTACTGAGGAATAGAGATTTGGAGATGACAGATGCAGAGATAAGGGGTGGGATTGATGGTAAGTAGCTTTCTGTGAAACAATAAGAAAATATGTTTTTGTCTAGAGGACTAGACAACATCTTTTCCTTACAAACCTATAGAGCAATCAACACCATAAAGAAAAACACTTGGTTACTTCCACAAAAAAGTTCAACTTCAAATGTGAGAAAGAATTTAATGACTCATTGAATTACCTTGATCTTACCATCTGTGTTTCCAACCAACAGTTAGATTTTTCTATTTTCTGGAAACCCTCATACACTGATTATGTGAGCACAGCTGGTAATTTGGTCCGCAGTGATCTGGTCCATTACGATTTGGTCCATGGCGACTGGGTGCTATGATGATTTAGTAACTGCATGCAATAAATTGGTTGTTGGGCAAGGCTGAGATATGTCATAATTAATGGTCATTGTTATTGCTGGATAGACATTATCATCTGTATGGAGCATACATTAATCATCTATTTCCATTTCTCCTCATCAATATTGATCTCTGAAACAACACTCATTTATCTCAGGATGTGTATTCCCTGAACATAAAAGACTTGAATTTAAACATAAACAATACTTTTGTCATATTTTTATATCTGGATAACTGTTAACCTCCCCTATTGCATGCTCCAATTCCAGTAAGCCTTACTTTTTATTTTTGTTTAACAAACAGTTGAATACTTCTAAGATTTTTGCATTCTATCCAGCAATAACAATAACAATTAATTATGAAAAATCTCAGCCTTTCCTGACAACCAATTTATTGCGTGTAGTTTCTAAATCATTGCAGCACCCAGTTACTGTGGACCAAATCATCGTGGGACCAAATTGTCAGGTGACCAAATCATAGCGAACCAAATCATCACCTGTTGCCCATGTAACACATCCAATGCCTAAGCATCATTCATCATCATAAGATAATCATCATCATAATCATAAGAGTTTGGGAAAATCTCCAAGAAGCTGCAGTTTATGTGAAAACTAACCATTAGGAAATTCCAACCAGTGGGGGTTAGAGCTCTCCATGGTTGTGCTTTGCAAGTATTGTCCTCAATATGTACTTCAGCAACTAAGTTGCCATCTTCAGGAGAGAAGATTACTGTCTTACTACAACTACTATGAGTAATCTTCTCTCCTGAAGATAGCAACGTAGTTGCCAAAATACATATTGAGGACAATACTTGCAAAGCACAACTATGGAGAACCCTAACCCTTGCTGGTTGGAATTTTACAACCGTTAGTTTGCTTGCAAACAATTGCTTTTTGGAGATTTTCTCAGTCTCTAATGTCTTACCACAGCTGTGTTCATTTTCTTTATAGACTTTAATAACCAAACAATTAGATGAAGGATTTGAAAGAGAAAAAGTCTGCCACAGCCAGGAATCAAACCTGGGTCTCCCACTTTCTGGGCAGGTGCTCTGTCCTCTGAGTTACCATAACAAAACTATCCCTCCTTCAATTTCTTGGGCTATGATCCTACTCTGTGTACTACAGAGGGTTCATCAAAGATGGCTCTGAACTCCTGTCCCTATGCGGGACATCAAAGATGCCACTTCACCATCATGGGAGCTTAGATTTTTCATTTGGTCATGACATGTGGTACTTTAATATGGGGTAATTCTGTCAATTGGAAAAATATGTTTGTGATGCAAAAGAGGACTATAAGGGTAATGGGAAAAATTGGTGCAAGAGAATCATGCAAGCCACTTTTTAATGAGTGGAATATCATGACAATACCTTCAGCATACATGTATGCATGTGCTACCTATATTCATCTAAACATAGATAGTTTTAAAAAGCAATCAGATGTTCATGATCATAGCACAAGAGGGAGGTTTATTTTGAGGATCCCATTACATAGGCTTGGGCTGACTGGTAGGAGCTTTGTAATTATATCTCTGAAAATATATAACATGCTGCCAAATGAACTGAAGGAAATTAAGGGTACACATTTCCAAAAAAGTCTAAAAAAATACTTGCTTTGTAAGACATTTTATAGTGTAGATGAATTTTTTAATGAAAGAAATAGTTGATTGTATATCTGTATGAATAGAAGTGTATACTGCGGTAACAACGGTATTGCTGTATCTTAGGTGTGTGTGTGTGTGTATATACGAGACATGTTCAGAAAGTAAGTGTACTGTGACCTTCACGGGCTGTGGTTTTTTGTTTTTTGAGGGTTAACAACACTTTCCTACTCACGGAAGGAATAACACCTACCGAAAGATTTTCTGAGCTCTATTGTGACTGGAGATGAAATATGGGTGGCNTAGCCTGCCATTTTCAGTAAAATATTGAACTGAAAAAACTAATAGCCATGGTCTTATCCATGGTTAAAAGCCATGAAGAAGACCCTGAGCCAGGAGTCAAATTACAATTATAAAGTTAATCAACAAAATTTTTATAGCTCTCATATTCCTAACTACAATGAAGTACTTTACCTCTTCTAAGACTTTCTAAGGGATTTATAATAATTTTTCTTCAAAATTTTATTTCACAGTACAACTTAAGAGATGCTGATGAGTAAATCAAAGTTTTTCCAGGTTCCCCATTCAGGTATAGTCCGTGAATGGGGAAATCCAATCTTCCAAGTTTATGGTTATTCTATCAAAATGCTTTGGGATTTCCAGGGGACATGGCAGAAGTAGCAATTTACCAAGGTCCTTACAAATTAAGAACTCCAATAAAGGACCAAGAGGCAATCAAGGCAGATCTGAAGGTGGGGGCTGAAGGTTGGTGGGGAGCAGGCCCTAACATTCCTGCTCCTACTGTCTATACCACAGACTCAAGGGTGGCAAAATGGTACTACTTACTGAGGAATAGAGATTTGGAGATGACAGATGCAGAGATAAGGGGTGGGATTGATGGTAAGTAGCTTTCTGTGAAACAATAAGAAAATATGTTTTTGTCTAGAGGACTAGACAACATCTTTTCCTTACAAACCTATAGAGCAATCAACACCATAAAGAAAAACACTTGGTTACTTCCACAAAAAAGTTCAACTTCAAATGTGAGAAAGAATTTAATGACTCATTGAATTACCTTGATCTTACCATCTGTGTTTCCAACCAACAGTTAGATTTTTCTATTTTCTGGAAACCCTCATACACTGATCATGTGAGCACAGCTGGTAATTTGGTCTGCAGTGATTTGGTCCATTACGATTTGGTCCATGGCGACTGGGTGCTATGATGATTTAGTAACTGCATGCAATAAATTGGTTGTTGGGCAAGGCTGAGATATGTCATAATTAATGGTCATTGTTATTTCTGGATAGACATTATCATCTGTATGGAGCGTACATTAATCATCTATTTCCATTTCTCCTCATCAATATTTATCTCTGAAACAACACTCATTTATCTCAGGATGTGTATTCCCTGAACATAAAAGACTTGAATTTAAACATAAACAATACTTTTGTCATATTTTTATATCTGGATAACTGTTATCCTTCCCTATTGCATGCTCCAATTCCAGTAAGGCTTACTTTTCATTTTTGTTTAACAAACAGTTGAATACTTCTAAGATTTTTGCATTCTATCCAGCAATAACAATAACAATTAATTATGAAAAATCTCAGCCTTTCCTGACAACCAATTTATTGCATGTAGTTTCTAAATCATTGCAGCACCCAGTTACTGTGGACCAAATCATCGTGGGACCAAATTGTCAGGTGACCAAATCATAGCGAACCAAATCATCACCTGTTACCCATGTAACACATCCAATACCTAAGCATCATTCATCATCATAAGATAATCATCATCATAATCATAAGAGTTTGGGAAAATCTCCAAGATGCTGCAGTTTATGTGAAAACTAACCATTAGGAAATTCCAACCAGTGGGGGTTAGAGCTCTCCATGGTTGTGCTTTGCAAGTATTGTCTTCAATATGTACTTCAGCAACTAAGTTGCCATCTTCAGGAGAGAAGATTACTGTCTTACTACAACTACTATGAGTAATCTTCTCTCCTGAAGATAGCAACATAGTTGCCAAAATACATATTGAGGACAATACTTGCAAAGCACAACTATGGAGAACCCTAACCCTTGCTGGTTGGAATTTTACAACCGTTAGTTTGCTTGCAAACAATTGCTTTTTGGAGATTTTCTCAGTCTCTAATGTCTTACCACAGCTGTGTTCATTTTCTTTATAGACTTTAATAACCAAACAATTAGATGAAGGATTTGAAAGAGAAAAAGTCTGCCACAGCCAGGAATCAAACCTGGGTCTCCCACTTTCTGGGCAGGTGCTCTGTCCTCTGAGTTACCATAACAAAACTATCCCTCCTTCAATTTCTTGGGCTATGATCCTACTCTGTGTACTACAGAGGGTTCATCAAAGATGGCTCTGAACTCCTGTCCCTATGCGGGACATCAAAGATGCCACTTCACCATCATGGGAGCTTAGATTTTTCATTTGGTCATGACATGTGGTACTTTAATATGGGGTAATTCTGTCAATTGGAAAAATATGTTTGTGATGCAAAAGAGGACTATAAGGGTAATGGGAAAAATTGGTGCAAGAGAATCATGCAAGCCACTTTTTAATGAGTGGAATATCATGACAATACCTTCAGCATACATGTATGCATGTGCTACCTATATTCATCTAAACATAGATAGTTTTAAAAAGCAATCAGATGTTCATGATCATAGCACAAGAGGGAGGTTTATTTTGAGGATCCCATTACATAGGCTTGGGCTGACTGGTAGGAGCTTTGTAATTATATCTCTGAAAATATATAACATGCTGCCAAATGAACTGAAGGAAATTAAGGGTGCACATTTCCAAAAAAGTCTAAAAAAATACTTTCTTTGTAAGACATTTTATAGTGTAGATGAATTTTTTAATGAAAGAAATAGTTGATTGTATATCTGTATGAATAGAAGTGTATACTGCGGTAACAACGGTATTGCTGTATCTTAGGTGTGTGTGTGTGTGTATATACGAGACATGTTCAGAAAGTAAGTGTACTGTGACCTTCACGGGCTGTGGTTTTTTGTTTTTTGAGGGTTAACAACACTTTCCTACTCACGGAAGGAATAACACCTACCGAAAGATTTTCTGAGCTCTATTGTGACTGGAGATGAAACATGGGTGGCTCATTACATGCCTGAGACAAAAAGACAGTCATCACAGTGGCGTCATACCAATTTCACATCTGCCGAAAAATTCAAAACCACAACTTTGAGCAAAAAAAAATCATGGCCTCAGTGTTTTGGGACTGAAAAGGCATGATTTTGGTAGAATTTCTGCCTCAGGGGGAGACCATCAATGCACAACGATATTGTGAGACCCTAAAGAAAACTCAAAAGGGCCATTCAAAACAAAAGGAGGGGAATGCTGACGAAAGGAGTGTGCTTGTTGCACGATAATGCCCGTCCTCACACTGCCTTAGCCACCAAGGCGCTCTTGGACTCATTTGGTTGGGATGTTTTGAACCACCCCCCATATTCCCCTGACTTGGCTCCTTCAGATTATCATCTTTTCACCTCCTTGAAGGCACACATGGGTGGAATTAAATTTTCAACCGACGAGGAGGTGCAGAAAGAGGTTCTGAAGTGGGGGAAGGAGCTGGCAGTAGAATTCTTCGAGGAGGGCATAAAGAAGCTTGTGCCACGGCTCACCACATGAATTGAAAGAGATGGTGATTATGTGGAAAAATAATCAACAAGTATCTTAACAATATCCTGTAATTTTTTCAAATACACTTTTTCTAAAAAATATAAAAAATCTAGTACACTTACTTTCTGAACATCCCATGTACATGTAAATCCAAAAAATTCAGCAATGATAAGCCTATTATTGTAATTTAGATTTTGTAATTTGTATAACTAATTAGTCTATGTATTAACTATGTAATGAACAATGTGACGTATCCTATACATACTTTGTATGTCGTTGGACCAATACAATTATTATTATTATTATAGTTTTTCTTTCACATTTTTATGCGGTATCTTTGAACCTGTGACGGGTATTCTCCAAGTCACATGTTCCTATATGGTTATTATTTTTTATTATTTCTTATTCTACTGATTATTGATTGCTGATTACAAAGAAAGTTTCTCGTTATCGAGCAGGTGTCCAGAATTACAGATTTTT
>KZ308376.1:329456-430512 GCA_000376725.2 Ladona fulva
ATATATAATTTATACATATTTATTATATTATACTAAATATAACTTCTCCATCCTTCCAGCATATGACATATTTTTGATTAATCTTATGCTGCTTTATTTCTTCTGATCTAATCCACCTATTTCTCCTGCTAACTTCTCAGTTAAACCCATGAGAGTTTTGAATTGTTTTCCTTAATTTATTTAACTTATCCTCATTTTCTCTTTCATTCCTGCATTTGTTTCATTCTCACCTGTTTTGAATTCCATGCAAGTGGCGATTTTGGATTTAGGTCAAAGTCATCAAGTATACTTTGAGCTATTTTTTTCTCTCCTATCCCACTCAAAAGCAAAGAACAATTCTTACTCCTCTATTATTCTCTTTGTTTCTATTGAGTTTCTTTTTCAATGTGCCTTCCTCTATCTTCCTCTAATATCTTGATTTATATAAACGATGCTTATTTAAATGATGATAATTGCAAAGAAAGTAACTGTGTAGAACCATACTTACCCTATGAGTAGAACCCACTTGAATGCTAAACTCGTGAGTAGAGTGAAGGAAAATGTTAGAGAGGGTATGAATTACCAAATTTGGGTTTCCCCCGAAGAGCGAAATCTCTTGGATTTTCCCAATCTAGAACAATAGAGAAGAGTGAGTCTTTGGGCATCTCATTGAGAGGCAGAGCCATAAAATTGAGAAAGCACAAGAATGGGGAAGAAAAAGCAGGTCAAACATAGAAATATGTTTTTCCTGCAGTTCTCTTAGCAGAACGTACAAGTACGTTTCCTGCAGCTAAAGGGTTAAAGTAATAATTAATTTATTTGTGGCTTATTTGTTCCTAGTTTATTATTAACTGTTTTCTATTTACATATTCTTTGCATCATTTCTTATCAGTACTTTTTATGATCTTTTTTATTAATGCTATTTTATTGCATCTTTAGAATGTGGATTGATGTTCTCCATTTCAAAATAACTCACAACATAAGATAATAAACTAACTTGATGTTAAATGTCATAAACTTTTGAATGAAAAATTAGTCATTTAAAGTGGTTGAGATATAATTTTCCTTAACAGTAATTATTTAACTTGATACATATATTTCATTTGCTACTAAAGTTTATGTATTTGCTAGCAATATATGCCATAACCATATGAATAATTGGATGCTGTAATTAACTTGAAGCAATGAAATGTAATGTAATAAAAACCAGTCTTTCCTTAATATCACGATAAAATATATTTATAAAAAATTATTTCTATTAATTCACAAAGAAGTTTCAATGAGATGCATGCTATTTTGGTCATCAAAATAACTGACTATACCACTCAAGGATGTGGTCATTCTAAAGTTTCATCATCAACAGAGAGCATTTCATTCTTATAATTCTATCTGACTTCCTTGTTCTGCTCTTCAGGTATTTTAATTAAAAAGTAGGTTTATCAAATTAATACTTTTTGTCTTCACAGAGCGAAGAACTATTTGCTTTTCTGTCCTCAGTTTGATAATTTTGTTTTATTAATTCAGTGCAACTTTATATTCTGGGAAACTGCTTCTGTTTGATCCAATCAGATCAGACTGAAAAACTTGGAATTGCCTTCATACTGAATTACATTTCTTAATTAAAATTATATAAGTAATGAGCAATTTATTATGCATTCACTANCAACGTTATGTGAGTTCTTTGAAAATTTCAGTTAATTTTATAGGAATATTATCTCTTCAAATTAGAAAAAAAAATTATTATTGCTGGAGCATGGCTGCTCAGATATATTTTTATTCTTGTTTTTTCATAATAGAATATGAGTAACTTAAATATGTACTGCTGTGATGGTGTACATCTGAGACAAATATTTAAGATTCTAACCCAATAAAATCCCTTTATAAAAAGATGTTAATGATGTTATAATACTTTAATAATGCCTGCATTGAATTTTAAATTCATCAAGCTAAGCTTCAGCAAGCCTTAGGAATATTTACTTATTATTATTGTCAATGAAAATATTTGTTGATGATTTCTTTCAGACCATGTCTTTCGCTCAAGTCCTCTATGAACATTTTCAATCAGTTCAGTTTGACTATGAGCTACTTCAAGAGTTTGTACAACTCTCTGTAGCAGAATTCCACAAGTATTTAGGTGAGTTCGACTGTGCATGGTATACTCTGAATTTTAAAAATAATCTTGATTAATTCTTTGCACTTTTTAATTAGTAACAGACATAGATGACCAGCATTGTGTCAATGACTACTATGGAGATGATCATAAATTTAAAGGGTATCCAAAAGTGGATTTGACTGTGGTGACAGATGGCACATGGAGCATGTACAACTTGACAAAACTTATGGCGTAAGTTATTGTGGGTAATGAATGATAGTATAAATCATTTTTAGAGAAACAAATTTTTTCTAATGAATGTAATGGAAGAATGTTTGTATCCAATTTAAATGGATCCCCTAACCAATAGTAAGTAGGCACAAATGAACACTTAACAGCAGAAGTTAGGCAATGGAATCTAAAGATAACAAGGAAAGATACATTCCTGTATTGGGTTGCTTTGCATTGCCATTCAAATGATGTTCGATCATTGGAAGTTAGGGAAGTACAGTGAAATTAGCAGATAATTCAGAACAGACAGTATCATGAGCATTGTATCATTCTACCAATTAAATTAAACCAATCAGGAGTACCTTATAATGAAAGGCAGGGACAGATGGAGACTAGTTTACTGACATTTATTTTTAATACTGCCCCAAAAAGCAAATAAAGTAGATAATTGAAATTGAAAAAGAGAAAGAAAAAGAAGGAGAAATGTGTTAAAATATAAGTTTGTGTTTCATTGCACTACATTCACCGTACACTTACTTTCTGAACATCCCATGTACATGTAAATCCAAAAAATTCAGCAATGATAAGCCTATTATTGTAATTTAGATTTTGTAATTTGTATAACTAATTAGTATATGTATTAACTATGTAATGAACAATGTGACATCCTATACATACTTTGTATGTCGTTGGACCAATAAACTTATTATTATAATTATTATTATTAGAGGACAGAGCACCCGCTCGGAAAGTGGGAGGCCAAGGTAAGATTCCAAGCTGCAGCAGACTTTTTCTCTTTCAATTTCTTCATCTAAATTCATGCACATAAACTAAGTGTTTCTCATCACCTAGCAACCAAACATTTAATAAGTTATCATTTGCTGAAGGGTTTCTCTCTACTGTGGCCTCTTTTTAGGACTGCTTTTAGGTTCAGCAGCAGCTCGTTGGATCAGAACAGCAAAAGGTCGCCTGCGTCTCTCTCAGATTATTGAGATGTACTACTCTGATCGGGGAATGGCTGCATTCGGTGAGCCAGAGCTGAAGTGGTGCAATCGACTGGAAAACTTCTTACAGGGATCTGGAGCAGGAGGAGGAAGGCCTGCGGAGTCCAATATTGATATCCTGCGCTCTCAGGTCTCTTCCCTCAGTTAATGCAGAAGAAAGCATTATTTTGAGAGTTATGTTTTCAGAAGATAATGTTAAAATAATTGATAGAGGAATTCAAATCTAGTTATACACTCAACATATTTCCAACTAATATCTCACTATGATACAAAATATGATAGGGTTAATCAATAAAAACTCCAAAAACCATCAAGATCAATAGGGTTCTATTTGCATTTTGCTATCCAAGAAGATATCAACAGAGGCAAAAGGAAAATGAGATACAGCCATCAAGTACATCAATAAAGTCAAGAAGAATGTGATACAACCATCAAGTATGTCAATAACGTGGGAAAAAACAAACAAGTTGTCAAAATCTGTAATCTACATAAATTTCTATTACAATCAATGTCTGATTTGACAAGACATTCTCAAAAATGTTTAATGCTTCTAAATTTTGCATCATCTCTGTATCATTTCAATTTTAGTATATGTGCCACCTAAGTAAGTACAATCAATGACGCACAAACTTCTGTAACACGGCACATTTTAAAATTTTTTTATGAATTCAGAATTTGATTTTAACAAAAATTTATAAAGATTATTGGATTTTGTCACTTGATTGTTTTCTCTCACAACTTTCTTGGCAATCTTGCTGACTGAACCTGTCTTCTTTGATGATGCCTTCTTATAGTATAGTAGTAGTATTGTTAAAAATACTTCAACATTCGAGATCATTTTGCAAGTGAGCCCCCACCAGGAATTGAACCTAGAGATGCTTTCACTGAAGACAAACAAGTTACCCATTTGCCTATCCAGGAGCCTGATGATGCCTTCTTGGATGGCAAAATGCACTTTGGGAGTAAATACGCTTTGATGGTTTCTGGAGTTTTCTATGCTATTGATTGACTTTAGTATTTGTGGTAAGTTCTGTTCTATGATAGGGTTAAAAATGTTATTTTACAGTAAAGCCTGAAGACTAGAGCTAAGCATAATTGTCATCAGATGCAAGAATAACCAAACAATTAGATGAAGGATTTGAAAGAGAAAAAGTCTGCCACAGCCAGGAATCAAACCCGGGTCTCCCNCACTAACAGCTCTCAGTTTCATGTTCCTGGGTTAATATAATTATTTTAAAATAAAAATCCGAGCAAAGATATTTAAGGGCTTCAAGAATAAATCAGATGCATTGATACTCGCAAATAAAGGAAAGCGACCTGTGATCTTTTCTCCAATTCAGAGTGGGGAAATTTAGATTTGCAAAGCTTAGGAATACGCGAGAAGCACCTTATTTGAATTAGCCGAGGAAAATGACTGAAAACGGGAAATGGAAGAAAGGACACATTTACTCTAAATCAAAAAAGGGTCTTAATTACCGTGTTATCGCGGTTGTATATCATTTGATTGTGATGCGGCGACTAGTGGTCCTCGTGGGGCGCAGATTTTCTCTTTCTCATTCATTTAATATGACTTTTTCTGTTTAAAATGGTATTTTCTATACCCAGAGCAGAGGGGAACAGGTGTTACGAAAGTAGAGCTCTGCTTGGGCCGAAATTCTCGGCCTAGACCTGACCTGCTCGTTCATAATTGAGTCCGAACCCAACCCGGCCCGAACATAAGAAGAAATTTTCGCTCTCCAGCCCGAGCTAGGCCAGAAATTTTCTATATCATTCGAAAATATTTTTACTTATATCTACACTTAAGAAACTCGGCTTAGTTAAGAGAATAGTTGGTCGGAGCGACGAAAAAGTTCGCGAGCGATGTTATTTTTCGTTAGTTAGACCTCATCTTGAGAGTACCCTGCCGATAAGTGTTGTATTCGAGGATTAAAAAAGGTGCGGCGACAGGCGATACGTTTTGTGAAGAATTGCTACNTTTGAATATCATATGTATTAAGAGTACACTGCATTGGGGGACATTCTAGAAGAGAGTTATCATGGGGATTGATCTAAATACTTATCTAAATTGATGGGAGTACATGAGTAGACTAAATAAACCCATCAACTAAATGATTGACCACCGAGCACCTACAAATTGAGCTTTTCAACAATTGAACAATTAAAATAATGTCAAAATTTAAATTAGAGATGCTAATATTATTATTATAGAACACTTTATTTGGCGAGGTTAGGCCCATGTGAGCCTCTCTTACACCTAACCTCTGCAGTCATACATTTACATAGAATTTCAGAGATTAAAAATTTTATGAAAAAAATACATTGAAAAGTAAAGGACAGGGTTGCGGGGAGTAAAGGATAGGGTTGCGGGGTTATAATAATATTCACTCTCTTTTAAGAGATGAAAAATTAAGCAAAAGCTAAAAGATCAATGATTAAAAGATTTTCATAAAATATCAAAATGTATTCTTAAATTTCCTTTTTTAGAGATAAGATGATTGAACAAAAGTCTTATTTAACAATTGCTGATTTTAGTGATTATGGCAAATATTTCAAAGTAGAATTTATCACAATCTAAAAGCAAGGAATGGGGGCTTCTGGATAACCAAGTGCTTTAACATGTTGGTGGCTTGATAACTTAGTTGGACCTAGCGTCTGCCCAGAAAGTAGAAGATTCCATGTTTGAAACCTGGTCCTATCTGACTTTCTTCATGTCCATTTTTCCTTTGTGCACAACATTATGTGCAAATTCAACTTTACGCTTCTCCTTGGGAAATATTCTTCAGCATAGCACCCTGTATGCTAATTGAAAGTTGACAAGATTGAATTGGGTTCAGTAAGTTAAGGGCTTCATCATAATGTTTCAGAATTCATAAAACTCCCTATTTTAGAGTTTAAAAATAGTAAAAGTGGGCTGAACTGAAGAAAAATGTTTTATCAGTTTTTATTTCAGTAAAAAAAACAGACTTGCACAATTGTTGAATCACTCAGTAGAAACTCATTGCAAACACTCAGTTGTAGAGCTCAGTCTTTTGATCAGAGTTGAATTGCTTAAAGTTAAGGAATGATAGCAGAAATAACACTTAGGACTGAAGGTCTTCTTCTATGTCTTAGAAGAGAAAGGAAGAAATAGCTGACACTCCTGGAGATCATAAGAAAAAGCAAAGCAAAAATGCAAAACAAGCAAAATATGTTTTTGGTCAATATCATAGAATTTGAAGCTACCAAAAATAGTCATAATTTCATACTAGACCCTATTGTGTTAATACAGTTTCACACTGAAATATGTTTCAAAGTGAACTGTTATCTATAAAATAATTGATTTTTTTCAATTTGTCTCACTTTTCTGTACATGAATACTTTTCATTTCAGATTTACACTTCTACTATGTTTCGTTAGACAATCGTGGTGATCCAATTATGGGCATAGGAACTGGAAGAATAATAAAAGCAGCTAACAGCAACCCAGAAATTGTAGTTTCATCTGTTCTGGAGGCAATAAGGGTCGGTAAGTAGAGAAAACCTTTACAGTTATGGCTTAACTAAAGCATCAGAGGAGTATGCCGATAAGATTCCTTAAATCTTCTCATCTGTGGTAGCAGCTCTTGATTCTTCATCACCCCAAGCTTATTTTTTTAAGATTACAATTTTTATATTCCTAGAATGTGACTTGTGAATTGGACTGTGCTTGAGGAAGTAACTAAGTAATATAATGAGAAGAACAATCTAAGGTAACTAGTGTTATAAATGGTTTGATTTCTTTAGGAAAAAGATATCCAATCTTGATAGATGCATTGTATATAAACTGAATGTCTCCATGTCCTGGGTATTCGGAGAGGAGGAGTAGATCTTTTGATTGAGGCTATTTTTCTAAGTTTTCCTTGCAATAAAGTGTCAATTAGATTAGGATGGAAACCGTTTCTGGTCAGAATTAGTTTAACTATATTTAGTTCATTATAAAAGTTCTCAAAAATAAAATCAGGGGACAAGGGGACAAGGGGATGCTTATAGATCTGTGGAAGGAAGAGAGTGTTTGAGAGGGATGATGGTTTGATGAAGCAGGAATAACATGATCAGTATAGGAGGGATTTGGAAAAAATAGTGTCAGACAGACTGAGGAAGGCATCAAGAAAATTAAAGGTGCCATTGTTTTTTAACTATAAAAAAATTGAATAGAAGAGAGTTGAGGAAGGAGTGAAAAGGGGAGAGTTGCCATTCCAAATGTTGTCAACATACCAAAACCAACATTTGACATGTGAAGTAAGGTTTGAGCCATAATTTTAATTTAAAGATTTTATCCTCTATAAAGTCCATAAAAATGTTGCCAATAAAGGTGACAGAAGGCAACCCCAACACCCTTAGCCCTCCTTTTGGCTATATAAGGTTTTGTTGAAACTGGTCATGTAGTGTGGGGCTCCTGGATAGCCAAGTGGGCAAGATGTTCATTTTTGCTGAAAGTGGTAGTGGGTTCAATTCCCAGCAGGGGCCTTTGTGCTAAATGACCTCAGCTGTCGAAGCACTTTTAACAATACTACTACTACTACTGGTCATGTAGCGAGTGTGTGTGATATTGTTTTTGTCAAATTCTAAAAGTGTAATTTTTTACTTTACTTTGTGAAATAAATTTGATCCATTATAATGGAGTTCTATGTAGTCATCCCCTCTCTTGTCGATTACGGTTCGGTGTCACTTGGTCGAAGGACAACTGGTCGATGGGACAACCCGTCGCTGGACATTTCGTCGCTGAGTCATTTGGTGGAAGGACAATTCGTCGCTGAGACATTTGGTGGAAGGACAACTCGTCGACGGAAGGGAATGTTGTTATTTATGATAAAGTTTTTAAGATAAACACTCATGCATCAAAACAGATAGTACTATTATTCTTTTTTTTGTTTGAAATAAATCCTTATTTAAAATTCACCATCTTTTATTTATATTTAAATTCATTTCAATGTCAATTCTAGAACTTACAAGCATTCAAAGCCGTTTTGTTCATACAAATGCATTAACAATCATTTCAGATGTTTCATCAGGCTTAGATATTCCACTGGTGATTGCAAAGCTTGGGCAGAACATTGCTAAAAAGAGAACTCTTGAAAGAAGGGCTTACAGTTTCAAAGAAATAAGAGCACAAGTTGTTCTGATAATGGCTCATCAATCCTCAATCTTTAATTCAGATGAAGCCAAAGTCCAAAAGGATGTTGCAAAATTCCTGAGCACTTATCCAGGTGAGTCACCCTTATTATCTCTATAGAAACTGAAACAGTTGCAGACTATTAAAATCTACCAAATGTAGAGAATGCTTTAATGAAAATGTGTGTTTATATATTTCTTTCATACTTATTCATTGTGATCTTTCTTACACATGGTAATTTAAAATCCAGAATTTTACCCTCTAGTAATGAGTGAAAAACAATTTAGAAGAATATAATATAATTCAAAGAATCCCAGACACAGTCATTCACAAGTTAAAATTTTCTCAAATGATTCTGACTTTTAAAGTAGAATTAAATTTAAAGATTGGCACCAACTTGAATTCCAAATAGTTTTTATTAATATGAAAGAGTGATTTGTATCTACTTAATCTCTAAAATGAATTCCTAATTTATTTAACAAAGCCTTGTAACCCAAACAGGTACCTAGCAGAGGAATGTGATGTTTCTCTCTTTGGAAGTCGGCTGTCAGTGATGCATGGTCGGACAGGAAAGTGGTTAGTGCAGCATGCCATCAGCTCTGCCCAAGTAGTATACAACATTACGAAAGAAGCTGGAAACTTGAAAGGCAAAAGTTTAATTTAACAACTTCTTTGCCCCTATAATCTATGTTTTATATAAAATAGAAGGGAGAAGTTATATTTTATACATAACAAATATTTATTATNGTGGATTATGTTCGGTGTAGAAACTGGAGACAAAGTTAGTAATGAATGGGAACTAAAAGAGATTCAGAAAAAAAACAGACAGAAAAGGAAGTTATATTTGTTTGGACTCTTGGAGAGGATGGATGACAGTGGAATACATAATGAATGATGGAAGAATGCTTGTAGATGATGGAAGAATGCTTGTAGATGATGGAAAATCAAATGAAAGGTTCCGAGGGACTCGAACTAGCAAGGGTAAGCTGGTTGAATTGGAAGATGGGATCCTGAAGAGAATTAATCGAGGAAATAAAATGAAACGAGTGAAAAAACTATACGGATAGACCTGAAAAATGTGTGTGCAAACAGGGAAGTCTGGGGGGGAATTGAAAACTGGAAACCAAAAAGTCATCAGTGTTTTAACACTGAGAGGGAACAGCTTGACAGTTGTGCATGCATAATACTGCATGGATATTTTATCCTCCACCCCATCTGAGAATATCTGATCCGACTCTGATACCTTCTCTTAACTTCATATCACTCATCGCCATTTTGCTTGGAGTAAACTATTGCAGATAAGGCCCGAGATGTAGCGGATATAAGGTGTCTACAAAAATTAACATGTGAACATAAATTATACATGAGAGCATTTTTATTGAAATACTGTATAGGTAGGTAATTAAATCAGATAGAAATGCTGTAGTTCCTAAAAGACGTACCGGCGCATAAGAAGCACTGCCATTCACCAGGTTACAATTTACGAAAAATACTTGGATTAGACAGAAAAGAATCAAAGTATCTATTTAAATGATAATACTTATACAAAGAAAACGGAACTGTTACATTAAAAGTACGTTATTATCGTCATTGGTAGGCAACTACTTCCTATGCCTGATGCGGGAAAAAATATTTAATAGTATTTTCCTGGCGAATCAGCTTGCATCTTTGAGAACGAAGTTATTCCGTCGGCTCATAAGACGCAGGCTGATTTTGGGGCACATTTTGAAGTAAAAAAAGGGCGTCTTATGGACCGGGAAACGAGGAAGATGATTCTCCAAATGCTCAATCCACTTGGAAAGCCCCTACGACTCAAGAGGTCGATTATTTTCTATGAAAACAGCTTCACTCATTGATAAGAAGGATTAAGCGGCATCCTTCAAGCCTTGAGTAGTTTAATCATTTTATCGCTTCATATCTAGTAAGTTCAATTCGAAAAACAATTCCAAAATTTAATTTGAAAGTTATTCCGAAATATTTCTTTTTCATCCCTCAACTTAACTTCGTCTAACCTTTGGCTCTTGACTTCAAATCTTTAAAATGTAGAATAAGCAATTCGTCACCGCGCCTTTTTTCTCCGATGGATCCGTCCAGGAATTTGAATCGAAGTTAAGGGCACACGACGCACGCAAGGTTCTCAGAATTTACCATTTGCCGGCACGCGCGTCAGACACGCTTTGTTTTCCTCGAGATTGCCCTGTTCGTCTAAATTTAGAGGCTGCGGAGAAGAATGCAACAGGTCAAGTGCACACGCAGAGGATGTCGGGAGATTCGGGGGTGGACACTCCTCTGACGTCACTAGAACGCGCGACGAGAACTGTTGCATCTGCAACATTGTATCGATCGATTTTCCGATCAATCACTGAGTCGCCCCTTAAATATCGAAAGTAAAACATGGAGAGGGATAGAAGTATCTCGTCAACTAAGGAGAACCATGGTGGATCGAGGAAGTAGTTTATTTTTTTCTCTTTCATTCGACAGTCTCGAATATACTGTGCGATTTAGGGTTGGTATGAAGTTGGGTTGGTCTCAGATTTAGAGATGACCCAACGTAGAGTGCCCGTTTCGTTGGTGGAGATTTAGATTTTAGATTTTTACCCTGCAAGCCGCCAGTGGCGTATGGCAGGGGATGTATTAACACCTTGCCTAATCTACCCTATTATATTCTCTGATGCTATTCGGTAAGAACGACCAGAAGTAACTATCTGTTTTAGCGATTACTTCCTTGTAACGCTTGGTCGTCGCCTCTCGAAGATCGTCGCTGTTCACCGGAATAACAATATACTTTACTTCACCTGAAAATTCTGGACCGATGAATTTTACGAAAAGTTTTCGTCGGTAATCAGATCTTCTCTCCTGCAGTGAGTTCAACCCCAGTGATTTTATCACGGCCATAAGGCTTTTGTCGAACCTGAAATCTCCACTGACAAAACGGTCTGCTTTACGTTGAACCATCTCTAAATCTGAGACTAACATTACTTCGTGTGGATTCCAGATTGCGCAGCAGTATTCGAGATTGGTCAAATTCTAGATTTAGATAGAGTATCTACTTATTAATCCTTGCATTGTATTCGCCTTTCCTATAGAATCTCGATTATGTTCCTTGAATGATAAATTACTGCTGAGTGTAACTCCTACGTATTTATTGTGACGCACGAACTCTAAAGGATTTAGATTTAGACTTTTACCCTGAAAGCCGCCAGTGGCGTATGGCAGGGGGTGTATTAACACCTTGCCTAATCTACCCTATTATATTCTCTGATGCTATTCGGTAAGAACGACCAGAAGTAACTATCTGTTTTAGCGATCATTTTCTTGTAACGGATATCCTTTCCTAAAGGATTTCAGGTTCGACAGTAGCGTCTATGATTAAATCTCCCGCTTTGGAATTCGCTCAAGATGAGGAAATCAGATTACAGACGAAAGATTTTCGCAAAATTCATCGGTTCAGAATTTTTAGGCGAAGTAACAGACGTTATAATTCCGGGCGTAAATAATTGAACTTCAATAATTAAGTACTATTAGAGACGTTCATTAACTGCACAACGCCTGAAATTATTTAAGCGAATTCAAATTTGTTTATAAATATCAAACGACGAAGATAGCAATTCTCTATCAAGCGATTCAGTTAATATTCAAAGATGGTGCGAAAAATGGCAAGTAGATTTTAATCTAGATAAATGCTCTATAGTTAATTTCTTCGAAAGGAAACAATTGCTTCAGAACCACCCATACAAAATGGAACGAATTTAAATGTAGTCGATTTAGTTGAATATTTCGTAATCACCCTTACAAATAACTTAAACTGGAGCAGAAATATTCGAAAAATCTGCGGTAGAGAAACTATAGAAATCTCGATATCATAAAGCGGACTGTACTTAGATGCGATAAAAAGGTTAAAGAGCGGTGCTATTTCACCTTAGTCAGGCCCCATCTGGAATGTACGGCGAGTATATGGAACCCAGCGGATGAAACGTATGCTCACGAACTCGAGAAAGTGCAGCGCAAGGCGATGCGATTTGTTAAAAAGATCTACGATAGGAAAGCAAGCGATATGAAAATGTTTTCAGACACAGGTTGGGAATCCTCGAAAGAAAAGAGATTAGGCTGCGATAACTTGATAAATTCAGAGAAAGTACATTTGCGGAAGACGTAAACGGTAATATTCAACCCCCATCTGCTACTTTGGCCGATCCAAGCGTGAAAGGAGGGAAATAGATGCGAGAAAAAGTCGTTTTAGGGACTCATTCTTTCCGCGAACGATACGCAACGACAATAAGATAAACAGGTAACTCGAACGCTCGGTGTTTACACCCCCTGCCACACGCCAAAAGGCGGTTTTCAGGGAAATCACGTTGAACAACGAGCGCGATCTTCGAGAGGTATCAAGGTTTAATAAGAGAATAGTTGGTCGGAGCGACGAAAAAGTTCGCGAGCGATGTTATTTTTCGTTAGTTAGACCTCATCTTGAGAGTACCCTGCCGATAAGTGTTGTATTCGAGGATTAAAAAAGGTGCGGCGACAGGCGATACGTTTTGTGAAGAATTGCTACGATAAATCAGTGAACGTCACTAAGATGCTCCAAGACGCAAAATGGGAATCTTTAGAAGTAAGAAGATTTCAACAAAGGATCAATTTACTGGATAAATTCAGAGAAATCACGTTCAGAGATGATGTAGCAGATATAATGCATTCACCATGCTACATAGGCCATTCTGATACTGCGAGAAAGATCAGAGAAACAGATGCTAGAACCAATCGATTCAAGAACTCATTTTTTCCGCGAACGGTACGCGAAAGTAATCGATTAGCGAAATAGAGTCATGGTGCATGCACCCCTTGCCATACGCCGAAAGGCGGCTTGCTGGGTACTTGCAGGGGACAAAATCAGTCTTAAAGATGCATTTGGGAATAGATACATTTACTTCATCTCTATCATTCCTTCAGAAATGCAAAATATCTTTAGAAACGGTGAAGCTGTTGTAGATGTAACAGAAACCAAAATATGCCAGTAAATTCTACAAGAAAACACAAAAAGCTTTAAACGGTAATTTCATTTCCAATCTAAATCAGACTTATTCTATTTACTACCGTGAATTTCGTGTTACTTATCACCCTTTTCTCTGAACATAAAGAACAAAAGAGACTGCATATTGTCTAAGTATTGCGTAGCAACTTTAAAAGGCCTCCGTCTCTAAGCAGGAACAAACGCTGCATAGGAATAATAATTCTTTCCTTCCCAAGTTATACTCGGGCCCGAGCCCAATGGATTACCCCACCCGAAGCAGGCCTATGAAGGCCTCAATCACAAAGAGAGCTGTTAGTGTTTCGTACTTTTCCCATTGCTATACCGAACACACATTTTGTAAGCTCTTCGGACGGTGAACTGAAAATCGCAATAATATAATATCCATTCCATTCTATATATTTATACAAAAAGAAGAATCAGAACGGAAAATAGGAAAAAGTTGACGAAGTGTTCCGCGAAGTTTGAGTTGTAAGTGAACGTGACGTTGAGGGAAAACGGAGTTGAGAAACATCTTCAATTGAATGAAATGGGCGGAGGCACTAACGGATTTTGGAAGGGGTCCAGAAGTATGAGCCGATGAGTGGAACATTGAAACTATCTCCTTCTCGTGCTTGGTGTGTTAAGAGGAGACATTTTCCGAGGGATATAGTTAAAATCCTTACAGGGAATGAATATACCATATATACTCGAATATATGCCGATGTAGTGTGAATGTTGACCTCCGAATTTTAACCTAAAATTTCTGTTTTTTACGTATTCGTGTAAAAGTCGACCCTGGTTTTTTGTAAATATTTAATACTGCAAAGCTACATCTAGTGGATTAATTTTATTTATAACGTGTGGAATTTTGAATAAAGTATATTTTCAAGCAATAAGCACCGAAAGAGATAAAATTTATCATTTTTAGCAAATACTATGAATTTTATAAGTTAAAAAATTGTATTTATGTGTGGTTGTGAAACTTGGACTCTTCTTAAGAATGACTACAGAAGAATAGAAGATTTTGAAGTTTGGATAAGGAGGAGGATTCTAAACATAAGGTGGTTCAGACAAGATGAAGGACTAGGAGATTCTGAGGAGAGTAGAAGAGGAAAGGATATTAAAATTAAAGGATTATATTAATCAATCGAAGGAAAAGAAAGTGAATCGGATTTACATTTCAAAGGAAGAGCCTTCTGAGAGATGTGTTATAAGGAACGGAAGAGGGAAGAGNTTGATTACATATCATCTCCAAGGTTTTGAAGGATTATTCTTAGATTACGAAAGCACATACAGTGAAAGTTAGCATATGAATATATTAAGAGACTATTAGCAAATTAAGCAGAAAAGATCAAACATGCAGTTTCTACTTTCAAATGCTATAAGTTGAAATGGAATTCAGGATTGAAGTCTTTTACATCACCATGGATTCATGTTTGTATGTAGAAAACTTGGATAGTTATATAACGCACTAATGTAACAACTTTTAGTTTGTCAGCTATAGTAATTCAATAACATACCTTCAAATCTATGGAGATGATTAGAATCACCATGCAATTTTTGTGGTAGTTAAGAGTTTGGCTTAACTCTAATAGGTTTTCATTTACTTTGCCCTAGATAGATGGTTGCTAAATATTTAGCCAACAACCATCCCTTCAAAAGTCGATTTTAAGAACTTATTACTGGGCTCATAAATATTATCAATAACAATTAATGACAATTGGGCCACAAACCATCATAAAAATTTTATGTAAATTATTTAATAGGTGAAGTTAATTATTTATGTATGAAAAAGCAGTCTGATTAAAAGAATTTGAGCAATCAGGGGAAAAATTTGACAAATGGCTAAATATTTATCCACCAAGACTTAAAGGAGTTGAATATCAGTTATAAATTTCCTGTATCAATGTGGCATCTTTTACTCCTTATTGATTCAATACATATTTCCTTTTGAACACTCATGGAAGTTGGGAGAAAAGGCTTTCGAGATGAGTTGAGTTCCATGAAGTTTTGCTTGGACATATTAATTCTATTTTTGAAAGAGATGGTTGGTTTTATTAGAACAAACAAAGGAAATGGTATGTAGTTAAAAGGTGAATATGTTGAATTCATGGATGATTTTGAGTAATCTGGTAGAAATTTTTCAAGGAAAGGAGTAAAAATTGGCAGATTAGTACAAGATGGATGTTTCAGGATTGTAATTCAAGTACAGTTATACCTCGGCTAACGATTGACCCTCTTGACAAATTTTTCAGATAACAAAGATTGTTTTTGCTGTTTTTTTGGAATGTTTACTAATATGGATTCAGCTAATGAATATTTTAGTGGATGCGCATGCTAAAAAAAGGGAAATGCAAACTGTTTGGAGATTCCAGTATCTTATCTTTTCCATCTGTGTGTGTGACAAAGAAATAAGCTGACCACATCCACACAAGGCACACCCACCAACCAAAATGGGCTCTTTATGATCAAGAAAGCGAGAAGTGAGATAACAGAAAGTGCTTAATAACAACACGTTTCAGATAACAAATGTGATTCCAGAACAAATTATCGTCATTAGCCAAGGTATCGATGCAAAAAAGGATCGTATGAAGACAGTGGTTAAATGATGACAATGACATTTGAAGTGAAATTGATGAACAGCATTTGACTAGATAGTTTAACAGCAGAAGAAGTAGAATTTATCAGGAGAAACATAAATACATACTGAGGGCAATTAGAGAGGATATTATGTGGATTATGTTCGGTGTAGAAACTGGAGACAAAGTTAGTAATGAATGGGAACTAAAAGAGATTCAGAAAAAAAAACAGAAAGAAAAGGAAGTTATATTTGTTTGGACTCTTGGAGAGGATGGATGACAGTGGAATACATAATGAATGATGGAAGAATGCTTGTAGATGATGGAAGAATGCTTGTAGATGATGGAAAATCAAATGAAAGGTTCCGAGGGACTCGAACTAGCAAGGGTAAGCTGGTTGAATTGGAAGATGGGATCCTGAAGAGAATTAATCGAGGAAATAAAATGAAACGAGTGAAAAAACTATACGGATAGACCTGAAAAATGTGTGTGCAAACAGGGAAGTCTGGGGGGGAATTGAAAACTGGAAACCAAAAAGTCATCAGTGTTTTAACACTGAGAGGGAACAGCTTGACAGTTGTGCATGCATAATACTGCATGGATATTTTATCCTCCACCCCATCTGAGAATATCTGATCCGACTCTGATACCTTCTCTTAACTTCATATCACTCATCGCCATTTTGCTTGGAGTAAACTATTGCAGATAAGGCCCGAGATGTAGCGGATATAAGGTGTCTACAAAAATTAACATGTGAACATAAATTATACATGAGAGCATTTTTATTGAAATACTGTATAGGTAGGTAATTAAATCAGATAGAAATGCTGTAGTTCCTAAAAGACGTACCGGCGCATAAGAAGCACTGCCATTCACCAGGTTACAATTTACGAAAAATACTTGGATTAGACAGAAAAGAATCAAAGTATCTATTTAAATGATAATACTTATACAAAGAAAACGGAACTGTTACATTAAAAGTACGTTATTATCGTCATTGGTAGGCAACTACTTCCTATGCTTGATGCGGGAAAAAATATTTAATAGTATTTTCCTGGCGAATCAGCTTGCATCTTTGAGAACGAAGTTATTCCGTCGGCTCATAAGACGCAGGCTGATTTTGGGGCACATTTTGAAGTAAAAAAGGGCGTCTTATGGACCGGGAAACGAGGAAGATGATTCTCCAAATGCTCAATCCACTTGGAAAGCCCCTACGACTCAAGAGGTCGATTATTTTCTATGAAAACAGCTTCACTCATTGATAAGAAGGATTAAGCGGCATCCTTCAAGCCTTGAGTAGTTTAATCATTTTATCGCTTCATATCTAGTAAGTTCAATTCGAAAAACAATTCCAAAATTTAATTTGAAAGTTATTCCGAAATATTTCTTTTTCATCCCTCAACTTAACTTCGTCTAACCTTTGGCTCTTGACTTCAAATCTTTAAAATGTAGAATAAGCAATTCGTCACCGCGCCTTTTTTCTCCGATGGATCCGTCCAGGAATTTGAATCGAAGTTAAGGGCACACGACGCACGCAAGGTTCTCAGAATTTACCATTTGCCGGCACGCGCGTCAGACACGCTTTGTTTTCCTCGAGATTGCCCTGTTCGTCTAAATTTAGAGGCTGCGGAGAAGAATGCAACAGGTCAAGTGCACACGCAGAGGATGTCGGGAGATTCGGGGGTGGACACTCCTCTGACGTCACTAGAACGCGCGACGAGAACTGTTGCATCTGCAACATTGTATCGATCGATTTTCCGATCAATCACTGAGTCGCCCCTTAAATATCGAAAGTAAAACATGGAGAGGGATAGAAGTATCTCGTCAACTAAGGAGAACCATGGTGGATCGAGGAAGTAGTTTATTTTTTTCTCTTTCATTCGACAGTCTCGAATATACTGTGCGATTTAGGGTTGGTATGAAGTTGGGTTGGTCTCAGATTTAGAGATGACCCAACGTAGAGTGCCCGTTTCGTTGGTGGAGATTTAGATTTTAGATTTTTACCCTGCAAGCCGCCAGTGGCGTATGGCAGGGGATGTATTAACACCTTGCCTAATCTACCCTATTATATTCTCTGATGCTATTCGGTAAGAACGACCAGAAGTAACTATCTGTTTTAGCGATTACTTCCTTGTAACGCTTGGTCGTCGCCTCTCGAAGATCGTCGCTGTTCACCGGAATAACAATATACTTTACTTCACCTGAAAATTCTGGACCGATGAATTTTACGAAAAGTTTTCGTCGGTAATCAGATCTTCTCTCCTGCAGTGAGTTCAACCCCAGTGATTTTATCACGGCCATAAGGCTTTTGTCGAACCTGAAATCTCCACTGACAAAACGGTCTGCTTTACGTTGAACCATCTCTAAATCTGAGACTAACATTACTTCGTGTGGATTCCAGATTGCGCAGCAGTATTCGAGATTGGTCAAATTCTAGATTTAGATAGAGTATCTACCTATTAATCCTTGCATTGTATTCGCCTTTCCTATAGAATCTCGATTATGTTCCTTGAACGATAAATTACTGCTGAGTGTAACTCCTACGTATTTATTGTGACGCACGAACTCTAAAGGATTTAGATTTAGACTTTTACCCTGAAAGCCGCCAGTGGCGTATGGCAGGGGGTGTATTAACACCTTGCCTAATCTACCCTATTATATTCTCTGATGCTATTCGGTAAGAACGACCAGAAGTAACTATCTGTTTTAGCGATCATTTTCTTGTAACGGATATCCTTTCCTAAAGGATTTCAGGTTCGACAGTAGCGTCTATGATTAAATCTCCCGCTTTGGAATTCGCTCAAGATGAGGAAATCAGATTACAGACGAAAGATTTTCGCAAAATTCATCGGTTCAGAATTTTTAGGCGAAGTAACAGACGTTATAATTCCGGGCGTAAATAATTGAACTTCAATAATTAAGTACTATTAGAGACGTTCATTAACTGCACAACGCCTGAAATTATTTAAGCGAATTCAAATTTGTTTATAAATATCAAACGACGAAGATAGCAATTCTCTATCAAGCGATTCAGTTAATATTCAAAGATGGTGCGAAAAATGGCAAGTAGATTTTAATCTAGATAAATGCTCTATAGTTAATTTCTTCGAAAGGAAACAATTGCTTCAGAACCACCCATACAAAATGGAACGAATTTAAATGTAGTCGATTTAGTTGAATATCTCGTAATCACCCTTACAAATAACTTAAACTGGAGCAGAAATATTCGAAAAATCTGCGGTAGAGAAACTATAGAAATCTCGATATCATAAAGCGGACTGTACTTAGATGCGATAAAAAGGTTAAAGAGCGGTGCTATTTCACCTTAGTCAGGCCCCATCTGGAATGTACGGCGAGTATATGGAACCCAGCGGATGAAACGTATGCTCACGAACTCGAGAAAGTGCAGCGCAAGGCGATGCGATTTGTTAAAAAGATCTACGATAGGAAAGCAAGCGATATGAAAATGTTTTCAGACACAGGTTGGGAATCCTCGAAAGAAAAGAGATTAGGCTGCGATAACTTGATAAATTCAGAGAAAGTACATTTGCGGAAGACGTAAACGGTAATATTCAACCCCCATCTGCTACTTTGGCCGATCCAAGCGTGAAAGGAGGGAAATAGATGCGAGAAAAAGTCGTTTTAGGGACTCATTCTTTCCGCGAACGATACGCAACGACAATAAGATAAACAGGTAACTCGAACGCTCGGTGTTTACACCCCCTGCCACACGCCAAAAGGCGGTTTTCAGGGAAATCACGTTGAACAACGAGCGCGATCTTCGAGAGGTATCAAATCGTTACAAGGAATTAACCGCTGAAACAGATAGTTACTTTTGGTCGTTCTTTCCGCAGATAATCGCTCATATTCGACAGGGACAATCATTCTCTAAGTGTTGGTTACTTTTCTTCTCGACCTCTGCTTTTCCTCTCAATCCTTCCATGCTTCGCTCTTTAAAATTCTTTCACTACAGTATTTCATCAAATATATAGACATTTTTCACTTAAAAATGCTTCGAATGCAGAGCCGTCCTGTGGGTGCAAGGGGTGCACGGCACCCGGGCGGCAGCATCTTAAGGGCGCCAACAAAAGCCTCAGGGGCGGAGGACTTTGGTTCGTTTAAATCCACCTGCAGTTACATTTCATGGTTATTAACATCTATTTTTACTGCAGCATTTATCTTATTAAACAAACAATCATAAAAAGTATGTTTACGAATACAAAGGCTCCAGATTGTAATCACTATTTCTGAGAGATGTTTTTGGACGTTTCGCAACGTCTCAAGTGTTTTTCCTGCTTATTACGGTGCTGTTTCGGTGACGTTGCCCAAAAACTGTTGTATTTCTTGCTCTCCGCTGAAACGGGAAACATCGGCAACTTCGAGTGATTCAGGACGTGATTTAGAACGAGATTCAGTGATCCAGAGGGAATAGGCAAAGAGGCTGACGAATTCTACATTTCCATTTATTTGTTGTTTTCTGCGTGAAACACACGACTTATCTACGCAAGATTATGACAAGAAATTAAAGCTTTATAAATACTTGGAGGAAAAACGCACGGATAATGCAGTAAGAGAAATCTGTGCAGTGGATTTAATCGAAGAATTGGAATCAATCAAAGATTTTCTGGAAGTAAGGATAACTCCTCTTCACGCGTTGCAATACATCTTCACTAGAAATTTGATCGGAGTCGTTCCTAATTTGGAAATAGTTTTGCGTATTTTATTGACATTTCCGGGGACTGTTGCTGCTGGGAAGTAAACACTCCCAAAACTCGAATTGTTCAAGACACATTTGCGTTCATTATCACATTGAACATTGCTGTTCGATGAAGCTTTTGGAATTCAATTCTTTGGGGCGGCAAATTATTTTCGCATCCGGGCGACAGAATGTGTGGGCGCGGCCCAATCGATATCCCCTATTAATTGATAACATTTTGAAATGCGATAATTTAAGACACATCAGAGGCACCACACTAAAGCCTAAAGTTCAACTAATGAATGAGTGTAAAAAACGGGCAAATGTGTGTAATAAGTAATTTCCCGAGAGTTGATTTCGCGGATGTTTAAGATTTAAATACCGACGCAGCGAGAAGGGAAGCTGTTCATAAGTTCAATATACGATACGTTCCATTCTGTCCCAGGAATTTCGGGCAACAGTCTCTTTATCGTTGTCCCTTAATGTCCTTTTCCCCTCAATATTTATTCCGAAACATAATGATATTTCATTTTTACCTTTGTATTCTTGTAAATGAAGGAAATGTTAAAGCAATTGGAGTGTATGGAAGATAAATATGTTTCAGAAATAAACCAGATTGCAACATCAGTTATGATGATGATGAAATTCTTTTCATGAATACCTATCACAAAGTCGAGGCCGAAGTAGTGGATTTTGTTATCAGTGATGATATTAGGCCAAGATGAAGTGATACATAAATACGAATAATAAGCTGCAGGATATTGATTGTATTTATGTGTGGTTGTGAAACTTGGACTCTTCTTAAGAATGACTACAGAAGAATAGAAGATTTTGAAGTTTGGATAAGGAGGAGGATTCTAAACATAAGGTGGTTCAGACAAGATGAAGGACTAGGAGATTCTGAGGAGAGTAGAAGAGGAAAGGATATTAAAATTAAAGGATTATATTAATCAATCGAAGGAAAAGAAAGTGAATCGGATTTACATTTCAAAGGAAGAGCCTTCTGAGAGATGTGTTATAAGGAACGGAAGAGGGAAGAGAAAAAAATAGGAGAATAGTGACGATGATCGGTAGTTTAAAGAAATGAAACTAAGGACAGAGAATAGATTTGGATTGGAAAAGGAAACCTGCAAAAGTAGACTACTAGAGATTCTGATAATTCTTGTTACTTGTAATGACAGCTGGTTTTGCACATTTGATTAATCTGCCTTCGTTTTTTTCCACACATCCAATCTATAAACGATAAAATAGAAATCAAATGTGGGCTGAGGCTCACATCCTGACTATCCCATCACTATAACATCCTCTACTACATCTCCAAGGCTTTTGTTATGCCACTAACAGCTCTCAGTTTCATGTTCCTGGGTTAATATAATTATTTTAAAATAAAAATCCGAGCAAAGATATTTAAGGGCTTCAAGAATAAATCAGATGCATTGATACTCGCAAATAAAGGAAAGCGACCTGTGATCTTTTCTCCAATTCAGAGTGGGGAAATTTAGATTTGCAAAGCTTAGGAATACGCGAGAAGCACCTTATTTGAATTAGCCGAGGAAAATGACTGAAAACGGGAAATGGAAGAAAGGACACATTTACTCTAAATCAAAAAAGGGTCTTAATTACCGTGTTATCGCGGTTGTATATCATTTGATTGTGATGCGGCNCCCCCCCCCCACTGGAAATTGGGTGCAATATACGTAATGACGCATTCGGAGGGTGTGTTGACGAGGACCGCGCGTGTTCAACGAGAAGAGGATCATGGGAAGGGAAATTAGTGACATCTGTTGCGTGCCCGCCACGCCCCTTATGGACGTCACGAGTCGCGCGTCACTACTCAATTGTCTTCGTTTGAGCGGGTCTCCTCAGAGGGCAAGGCCTTACACCAATTTCGCCGCTAAATAAAAACAAACCTATCTCCCGCGCTTTCAGCTTATTATTAGATTCGCATGAGGTCGCCACTGATGTTGACCCGGGCATTACTACCGTATTGGCCGTTACGCATCTGAGGACACGTTCCTTTGGGCACGTAAGGGAATTGATTGCGTGGTATTTTTGAAATACGAAGCGATACATCAATTCCACAAGTCAACAGATGGACAGATGTTATTGGAAACTGGACTAAATATGCGGGCTTTTCAACTTCACCTTCAACTTTTCATTCACAAGTCTGGCTCCAATATTCTTACTACGGATTTAATGGACTTTTTAAGGAAAATTAGAGAGAAAACTCACGGCTACTCTTGAATATCTTCCATGTTTCTATAAAAGACACCGATGATAATCATTAATACCTACCGAAAACGAGATTAGTAATGAATATGGTCGTTATTAAAAATTGCGCAGTCGCGAATCAGCAATCAGACCGGAGGTCCGCGGACATCTGATGATCCCCTGAAAAACTGTGATCCGTGAAGAAACTTATTATTCATTATTTATTCCAAAATAAAATTTTGATTCAATTTTCCTTCTTTTGGTGTTTATATCGTTTTCTTACGGCTATTCTTTCCAAATTAATTTTGCAAAATAAACAAACCCTGAAAGCGATACCTGTATTTCTTAAGGAGACGCTTTGACTCGTCTGGGTTTGAAGCGGGGACAGTTAGGCGAATAAAAATAACCGAAATAAAAATCTTTATTCAATTTTGCTTCTCTTGGTGCTTGTCTTGATTTCATGCGACAATTCTTTCTTATTTAATTTTGCAAAAGAAATAAACCCCGCAAGCGATAAAGTGAACTAAAATGTATGAGTTCGGATTCAACAACGGAATTAGTCGTCAGGGAGACCGGTTGTTTACGACCACAAAAGTTTCGTTCATTTTATCAAGCTTCTCACAATTTTGAACAGAAGACAGTATTCGACGACCAAAATAAGAATCTTTAATCAATTTCCCTTCTCTTGACGTATGTCTCGATTTCGTAAAGCTATTCTTCATAATTTGATTTTGCAAATGAAATAAACCCTGCAAGCGATAAAAGTGAGCCTTACATGCATTTCATATGGAAACTGTTTTAAACGTCTGGAGTCGAACCTGGGACAGTTAGGCGAATAAAAAGTAGTCTCTTACCTGTGCAAGAAGAAAATCTATTTTCAAAGTTTGAAAGTGGTACGACATCTGGTTCTCGAGCTTTAGGCGATCATACACACAATCTTTCTAATTTATTTATGAGATTTTTATTAAATCCTTGCATTATTTTTCGACTCCTATTGGTGACATCAATTGTCGTCATTGACGAGTGACGACATGACTTACATTTAAATGAAATTAAGTTTCTACGAATATTATTTTTTACATGCTTGTGCTTTTCTAACAAACTTCATATTACTGGCAATCGGAATTCAAAATTGTGAGTTTAGAGTTCCAAAAGATAGGCGACCGCAGTTCTAGATAAAATATTCAATATTTTTGCCATTCTCCGGAAAGCGATATGCTTACATAGATGCAGACGCAATTGACATTGCAGTTCAAGATCAAAATTTTACAAGAAATATAATCCATCATAAGATGGGAATTGTAATAAAAGTATATGTGTTCTATAGATGAGGAAAGTGGAGGCATGAATAAGAAAAGTGAAGTAATTATGTAAAGGAAGAAGGCGAGACAAAACAAGAAATTGAGTAATGACTAGAGAACGAATCAACGTGAACCGAAAGAAAGTGAGAATTATTAGTATCAAAGTATTAATAATTCGCGGAGATGGGCTGAAGCAGAATAAGGTTGAATCTATGAACAATGTGATTGGTAATAAAAGGTGAGGAATATCGTAAGGAAAAATCTGGCTGAATGAGGGAATTGAGTTAAGAGGTATAAAAAACTCCGTAAGCTGTAAATATATTATTTTTTTCATTTGTGAAGCCCTTCAAAATGGAGATATTGTTTCCGAAATGCGCATAGGGATTTTCCCAGAAATCGCTATCCGTTTGTCTCTAAACGCGAGTTCCGCCTGCCGATGTACGTTTTACGGAGTGTTTTAAAAGTACAAATTCATTAACATTCGAGTTCCAACTCTCTTTTCTTGCGGAGGGCATTAAGGAACTAAAGTAAAATGAGTGGAGATCAAAGCAGGGGCGGGTTGATAATTAGGCGCTAGCTGAGGGCCTTATTGGGGCCTCAATAAGACCGCTCTTATCAACTCTCTGTAAAGGACTGCAAATTATTCCTGTTTTTTGCTTCAAGAAAGAATTTTAAATAGTTGAGTAAGTCTACGTAATACGCTATTAGAATATATGGAATTGTTATGCCACTATATAGTGTACATCATTCTTTATAATTTATAGAAATACCATGTATTGTAATTCGAAACATGTTTATTTATTCCTACCGTAGTGAAGCGACTGATAGGATGTACATTTGCGCATTTTACGAAAAAGTTCGAATTTTTACTCATAATTCGTAGTGGGGGCCTCAATCTAATCTTAAGATAGCTAAAATCCATTTCTGGATTAAAGAATAAATGAGATTGTATGTAAAAATTCACGGATATTGTTTCATGAAAAAAGAGACTGTTAGAACAGGGCAGTGTCGAAGTCAATGGGGCTCTCTGTAGTTGTAAAATTGAGGTTAAAGAAGGTAAACTGTAATTGTTTAAATGTTTACAGTGACATACGCCACTGGTGACTCGCAGGGAAGTTATGTAAATTCGATTCCATCTTTTATACATTTAGGGCAGAAGTTTGCCTTTTTCCCCGTGAATTTAGGCCAATGTCGTTTACTCCATGGGTTTGAAAGCCCCCTTCAGAGACAAATACACACACACTACGCCACAGGTTTAAGTTAACATTGGAAGAGATTTCGGTGGTTGATATACTCGTCTTTATGTCATTTTCTGTTCTTTCAAAATGGCTCTGCATTCCAGACCATCGAACCGTGCATGTTCCGCAGTAGTAGTATCGTTTAGAAAGTGTTTCGACAACTAACGTCATTTCGCATATATGGGTCCCACCGGCAATCGAACCCTGAACCGTTGCCACCAGAGGCGAACACGCATCCCTGTTGACTATCCGGAAGCCCCTTTTCCTTTTCAATATAAACCGATTTTCGTTTCAGCTCCGATTTCACACCGTCAACGTCGAAACGTTTCTTCCACTTCAAAATATAATACCTCGAAGTAAAAAAAGAGAGAATAGATATTTGCACTTTTCCCCAAAATGTATCCACACGTCCATGTTTCGGCGTATTTAGGTCATCATCAGTTGACAAACAAGTGCCTCTTTGACGATGACATCATGTATCTGTTCTTTCTTTTTTACTGCGAAGATGGACGCCCACCAAATTTCACTTCAGAAGATTCCTCTTTGAAAGTTGTTATGCGCATCTTTCATAAATTACACTAGAAAAGGGATAAAGATGGTACTGCAGTAAAAGTCGCGCGCCTAAGACTATTCTAGAGGAGAAATGGACATGAAAAATGTCTGACAAGACCGGTACACGAACCTTGGTCTTCCACCTTCCGGGTGATTTCTGTAGCCATTGAGCTATCTTAACAGTACATTTATATATTCCGTTAGTCGCCCAGAAAACGGAAGATCCTGGTTCGAGTCCAGTGACCTTTTTCATTACAGTTTACTCTCGGAAGCGTTGTAAATTACAAGTGACCGAATTTAATCGCAGATTAAAGATTTCGATACTAAATAAATAATCGTCAAAATATTAGATGAGACAAATCATAACATAAAGCACTGACAACAGTAAGCTGCAAGTACTTATTACACATATTTAGTACACCCTCATCCATTTATGCTTAAACCAAAACGTTATTTTCATAAAGCCATCGGATAAATGTCTACATGAACATAAATACCCTGAAAGCCGCCTTTCGGCGTGTGGCTGGGGGTGTAAACAACAAGCGTTCAAGTTGCCTCTTTAGCTTATTGTTATCGCGTATCGTTCGCGGAAAGAATGAGTCCCTGAAACGACTTGTCCTCGCATCTATTTCTCTTACTCAACACAGATTGTCGGATCGGCCGAAGTAGCAGAAGGGGGTCGCGTAACGCCGATTACGTCTTACGCAAATGCACAACTTTCGCTGAATTTATCAAGCAATCGCAGCCTAATCTCCTTTCTTTCAAGGATTCCCAACCTGCGCCTGAGAGTACTTTCAACAACCTTGCTATTTATCATAACATTTATTAACAAATCGTATCGTATAAAAAATTTCCCACTAAATTCCATCCTCACCAATTAATTTCCCTATTTAAATTCCGTACTCGTTATCATTCTTTTAATTACCCCATCAACACTCCGTTAAGCCTTATTGAAAAATTCTTGCGAGTAATTTTTTCACAATTTCCCAGAACTTCGATATTTTAGTGCGACTGAGTTTGTCATTTCATCTAAACTCATTTTTTTATATATATATCGATACAATTTGACTTTTTTCGCAGACAATTATCCATCGTTCAATCTTTTTACAATATCCACTGTTTAAGTATTCAACTCGCTCATTTTCTTTCAAAATTAATGTTCATTAACTCCATTATCAACTAATCGCTGGTTTTGTAACTATTTTAACGAACTCAGCAATCAAAATCGATTTTCCGACTTCATTGGGAGCCACCAAATTTGTCTACATAATATGCGATTAGAATTTACGAAATTGTTATGCCACTATATAGTGTCCATCATTCTTTGTAATTTATAGAAACACTATGTATTCCAAATTACTCCATTACTATGTACTCCAAATTTGTCGCCATGGATTCGAGTTAACGTAATCATTTAATTCAAATAATCGAAAGCCAAAATCTCATCCATTTTCCGATTAACTCCAGTTCCGCTGAGATTAACTATTGGGGATTCGCGGCAGGGCAGACTTAATATGGTAATCAAGGGAGGCCGTCGCCTAAGGGCGTACACCAGATAGGGGCGGTCCTATGCTATTCGGGTCGAGAATGACGCACTTCTTCTGAACTTATGAAGTATAGAAGTAGACGGAACACTGGTGGTAACATAAACGTTAATTAAAGGAGTACTCCAATTAAAGGAGTACTCCAATACCACCAAAAAGCAAGCAGATGGATAGGACGAGTCCCACCCGTGCCCTGAAGATGCTAGCGAAATGTACATTGGTTGTGACGATCTGCTTGCTTTTTGGTGGTATTGGAGTACTCCTTTACTTAACGTTTATGAAGTATAAATGGAGAATTATATGAAATTCCAAAAGGGTTCTATAAATACCAGATTACCCAAGTAGTTTTTCTTTCAAGGAAGAGAAAAAGCGTTTATTCGAAACATTTGGTCAGGATTTCCCCATTTTAAGAATTCCAACAAAGTTTAAAATTGCACCCCTTCTCATGAGAGAACTAGTAATCGAAAATAAAAGAAATAGTTATCGATCAATTANCGAACGCTCGGTGTTTACACCCCCTGCCACACGCCAAAAGGCGGTTTTCAGGGAAATCACGTTGAACAACGAGCGCGATCTTCGAGAGGTATCAAATCGTTACAAGGAATTAACCGCTGAAACAGATAGTTACTTTTGGTCGTTCTTTCCGCAGATAATCGCTCATATTCGACAGGGACAATCATTCTCTAAGTGTTGGTTACTTTTCTTCTCGACCTCTGCTTTTCCTCTCAATCCTTCCATGCTTCGCTCTTTAAAATTCTTTCACTACAGTATTTCATCAAATATATAGACATTTTTCACTTAAAAATGCTTCGAATGCAGAGCCGTCCTGTGGGTGCAAGGGGTGCACGGCACCCGGGCGGCAGCATCTTAAGGGCGCCAACAAAAGCCTCAGGGGCGGAGGACTTTGGTTCGTTTAAATCCACCTGCAGTTACATTTCATGGTTATTAACATCTATTTTTACTGCAGCATTTATCTTATTAAACAAACAATCATAAAAAGTATGTTTACGAATACAAAGGCTCCAGATTGTAATCACTATTTCTGAGAGATGTTTTTGGACGTTTCGCAACGTCTCAAGTGTTTTTCCTGCTTATTACGGTGCTGTTTCGGTGACGTTGCCCAAAAACTGTTGTATTTCTTGCTCTCCGCTGAAACGGGAAACATCGGCAACTTCGAGTGATTCAGGACGTGATTTAGAACGAGATTCAGTGATCCAGAGGGAATAGGCAAAGAGGCTGACGAATTCTACATTTCCATTTATTTGTTGTTTTCTGCGTGAAACACACGACTTATCTACGCAAGATTATGACAAGAAATTAAAGCTTTATAAATACTTGGAGGAAAAACGCACGGATAATGCAGTAAGAGAAATCTGTGCAGTGGATTTAATCGAAGAATTGGAATCAATCAAAGATTTTCTGGAAGTAAGGATAACTCCTCTTCACGCGTTGCAATACATCTTCACTAGAAATTTGATCGGAGTCGTTCCTAATTTGGAAATAGTTTTGCGTATTTTATTGACATTTCCGGGGACTGTTGCTGCTGGGAAGTAAACACTCCCAAAACTCGAATTGTTCAAGACACATTTGCGTTCATTATCACATTGAACATTGCTGTTCGATGAAGCTTTTGGAATTCAATTCTTTGGGGCGGCAAATTATTTTCGCATCCGGGCGACAGAATGTGTGGGCGCGGCCCAATCGATATCCCCTATTAATTGATAACATTTTGAAATGCGATAATTTAAGACACATCAGAGGCACCACACTAAAGCCTAAAGTTCAACTAATGAATGAGTGTAAAAAACGGGCAAATGTGTGTAATAAGTAATTTCCCGAGAGTTGATTTCGCGGATGTTTAAGATTTAAATACCGACGCAGCGAGAAGGGAAGCTGTTCATAAGTTCAATATACGATACGTTCCATTCTGTCCCAGGAATTTCGGGCAACAGTCTCTTTATCGTTGTCCCTTAATGTCCTTTTCCCCTCAATATTTATTCCGAAACATAATGATATTTCATTTTTACCTTTGTATTCTTGTAAATGAAGGAAATGTTAAAGCAATTGGAGTGTATGGAAGATAAATATGTTTCAGAAATAAACCAGATTGCAACATCAGTTATGATGATGATGAAATTCTTTTCATGAATACCTATCACAAAGTCGAGGCCGAAGTAGTGGATTTTGTTATCAGTGATGATATTAGGCCAAGATGAAGTGATACATAAATACGAATAATAAGCTGCAGGATATTGATTGTATTTATGTGTGGTTGTGAAACTTGGACTCTTCTTAAGAATGACTACAGAAGAATAGAAGATTTTGAAGTTTGGATAAGGAGGAGGATTCTAAACATAAGGTGGTTCAGACAAGATGAAGGACTAGGAGATTCTGAGGAGAGTAGAAGAGGAAAGGATATTAAAATTAAAGGATTATATTAATCAATCGAAGGAAAAGAAAGTGAATCGGATTTACATTTCAAAGGAAGAGCCTTCTGAGAGATGTGTTATAAGGAACGGAAGAGGGAAGAGAAAAAAATAGGAGAATAGTGACGATGATCGGTAGTTTAAAGAAATGAAACTAAGGACAGAGAATAGATTTGGATTGGAAAAGGAAACCTGCAAAAGTAGACTACTAGAGATTCTGATAATTCTTGTTACTTGTAATGACAGCTGGTTTTGCACATTTGATTAATCTGCCTTCGTTTTTTTCCACACATCCAATCTATAAACGATAAAATAGAAATCAAATGTGGGCTGAGGCTCACATCCTGACTATCCCATCACTATAACATCCTCTACTACATCTCCAAGGCTTTTGTTATGCCACTAACAGCTCTCAGTTTCATGTTCCTGGGTTAATATAATTATTTTAAAATAAAAATCCGAGCAAAGATATTTAAGGGCTTCAAGAATAAATCAGATGCATTGATACTCGCAAATAAAGGAAAGCGACCTGTGATCTTTTCTCCAATTCAGAGTGGGGAAATTTAGATTTGCAAAGCTTAGGAATACGCGAGAAGCACCTTATTTGAATTAGCCGAGGAAAATGACTGAAAACGGGAAATGGAAGAAAGGACACATTTACTCTAAATCAAAAAAGGGTCTTAATTACCGTGTTATCGCGGTTGTATATCATTTGATTGTGATGCGGCGACTAGTGGTCCTCGTGGGGCGCAGATTTTCTCTTTCTCATTCATTTAATATGACTTTTTCTGTTTAAAATGGTATTTTCTATACCCAGAGCAGAGGGGAACAGGTGTTACGAAAGTAGAGCTCTGCTTGGGCCGAAATTCTCGGCCTAGACCTGACCTGCTCGTTCATAATTGAGTCCGAACCCAACCCGGCCCGAACATAAGAAGAAATTTTCGCTCTCCAGCCCGAGCTAGGCCAGAAATTTTCTATATCATTCGAAAATATTTTTACTTATATCTACACTTAAGAAACTCGGCTTAGTTAAGAGAATAGTTGGTCGGAGCGACGAAAAAGTTCGCGAGCGATGTTATTTTTCGTTAGTTAGACCTCATCTTGAGAGTACCCTGCCGATAAGTGTTGTATTCGAGGATTAAAAAAGGTGCGGCGACAGGCGATACGTTTTGTGAAGAATTGCTACGATAAATCAGTGAACGTCACTNATTTTTTACATGCTTGTGCTTTTCTAACAAACTTCATATTACTGGCAATCGGAATTCAAAATTGTGAGTTTAGAGTTCCAAAAGATAGGCGACCGCAGTTCTAGATAAAATATTCAATATTTTTGCCATTCTCCGGAAAGCGATATGCTTACATAGATGCAGACGCAATTGACATTGCAGTTCAAGATCAAAATTTTACAAGAAATATAATCCATCATAAGATGGGAATTGTAATAAAAGTATGTGTTCTATAGATGAGGAAAGTGGAGGCATGAATAAGAAAAGTGAAGTAATTATGTAAAGGAAGAAGGCGAGACAAAACAAGAAATTGAGTAATGACTAGAGAACGAATCAACGTGAACCGAAAGAAAGTGAGAATTATTAGTATCAAAGTATTAATAATTCGCGGAGATGGGCTGAAGCAGAATAAGGTTGAATCTATGAACAATGTGATTGGTAATAAAAGGTGAGGAATATCGTAAGGAAAAATCTGGCTGAATGAGGGAATTGAGTTAAGAGGTATAAAAAACTCCGTAAGCTGTAAATATATTATTTTTTTCATTTGTGAAGCCCTTCAAAATGGAGATATTGTTTCCGAAATGCGCATAGGGATTTTCCCAGAAATCGCTATCCGTTTGTCTCTAAACGCGAGTTCCGCCTGCCGATGTACGTTTTACGGAGTGTTTTAAAAGTACAAATTCATTAACATTCGAGTTCCAACTCTCTTTTCTTGCGGAGGGCATTAAGGAACTAAAGTAAAATGAGTGGAGATCAAAGCAGGGGCGGGTTGATAATTAGGCGCTAGCTGAGGGCCTTATTGGGGCCTCAATAAGACCGCTCTTATCAACTCTCTGTAAAGGACTGCAAATTATTCCTGTTTTTTGCTTCAAGAAAGAATTTTAAATAGTTGAGTAAGTCTACGTAATACGCTATTAGAATATATGGAATTGTTATGCCACTATATAGTGTACATCATTCTTTATAATTTATAGAAATACCATGTATTGTAATTCGAAACATGTTTATTTATTCCTATCGTAGTGAAGCGACTGACAGGATGTACATTTGCGCATTTTACGAAAAAGTTCGAATTTTTACTCATAATTCGTAGTGGGGGCCTCAATCTAATCTTAAGATAGCTAAATCCATTTCTGGATTAAAGAATAAATGAGATTGTATGTAAAAATTCACGGATATTGTTTCATGAAAAAAGAGACTGTTAGAACAGGGCAGTGTCGAAGTCAATGGGGCTCTCTGTAGTTGTAAAATTGAGGTTAAAGAAGGTAAACTGTAATTGTTTAAATGTTTACAGTGACATACGCCACTGGTGACTCGCAGGGAAGTTATGTAAATTCGATTCCATCTTTTATACATTTAGGGCAGAAGTTTGCCTTTTTCCCCGTGAATTTAGGCCAATGTCGTTTACTCCATGGGTTTGAAAGCCCCCTTCAGAGACAAATACACACACACTACGCCACAGGTTTAAGTTAACATTGGAAGAGATTTCGGTGGTTGATATACTCGTCTTTATGTCATTTTCTGTTCTTTCAAAATGGCTCTGCATTCCAGACCATCGAACCGTGCATGTTCCGCAGTAGTAGTATCGTTTAGAAAGTGTTTCGACAACTAAGGTCATTTCGCATATATGGGTCCCACCGGCAATCGAACCCTGAACCGTTGCCACCAGAGGCGAACACGCATCCCTGTTGACTATCCGGAAGCCCCTTTTCCTTTTCAATATAAACCGATTTTCGTTTCAGCTCCGATTTCACACCGTCAACGTCGAAACGTTTCTTCCACTTCAAAATATAATACCTCGAAGTAAAAAAAGAGAGAATAGATATTTGCACTTTTCCCCAAAATGTATCCACACGTCCATGTTTCGGCGTATTTAGGTCATCATCAGTTGACAAACAAGTGCCTCTTTGACGATGACATCATGTATCTGTTCTTTCTTTTTTACTGCGAAGATGGACGCCCACCAAATTTCACTTCAGAAGATTCCTCTTTGAAAGTTGTTATGCGCATCTTTCATAAATTACACTAGAAAAGGGATAAAGATGGTACTGCAGTAAAAGTCGCGCGCCTAAGACTATTCTAGAGGAGAAATGGACATGAAAAATGTCTGACAAGACCGGTACACGAACCTTGGTCTTCCACCTTCCGGGTGATTTCTGTAGCCATTGAGCTATCTTAACAGTACATTTATATATTCCGTTAGTCGCCCAGAAAACGGAAGATCCTGGTTCGAGTCCAGTGACCTTTTTCATTACAGTTTACTCTCGGAAGCGTTGTAAATTACAAGTGACCGAATTTAATCGCAGATTAAAGATTTCGATACTAAATAAATAATCGTCAAAATATTAGATGAGACAAATCATAACATAAAGCACTGACAACAGTAAGCTGCAAGTACTTATTACACATATTTAGTACACCCTCATCCATTTATGCTTAAACCAAAACGTTATTTTCATAAAGCCATCGGATAAATGTCTACATGAACATAAATACCCTGAAAGCCGCCTTTCGGCGTGTGGCTGGGGGTGTAAACAACAAGCGTTCAAGTTGCCTCTTTAGCTTATTGTTATCGCGTATCGTTCGCGGAAAGAATTCGTCCCTGAAACGACTTGTCCTCGCATCTATTTCTCTTACTCAACACAGATTGTCGGATCGGCCGAAGTAGCAGAAGGGGGTCGCGTAACGCCGATTACGTCTTACGCAAATGCACAACTTTCGCTGAATTTATCAAGCAATCGCAGCCTAATCTCCTTTCTTTCAAGGATTCCCAACCTGCGCCTGAGAGTACTTTCAACAACCTTGCTATTTATCATAACATTTATTAACAAATCGTATCGTATAAAAAATTTCCCACTAAATTCCATCCTCACCAATTAATTTCCCTATTTAAATTCCGTACTCGTTATCATTCTTTTAATTACCCCATCAACACTCCGTTAAGCCTTATTGAAAAATTCTTGCGAGTAATTTTTTCACAATTTCCCAGAACTTCGATATTTTAGTGCGACTGAGTTTGTCATTTCATCTAAACTCATTTTTTTATATATATATCGATACAATTTGACTTTTTTCGCAGACAATTATCCATCGTTCAATCTTTTTACAATATCCACTGTTTAAGTATTCAACTCGCTCATTTTCTTTCAAAATTAATGTTCATTAACTCCATTATCAACTAATCGCTGGTTTTGTAACTATTTTAACGAACTCAGCAATCAAAATCGATTTTCCGACTTCATTGGGAGCCACCAAATTTGTCTACATAATATGCGATTAGAATTTACGAAATTGTTATGCCACTATATAGTGTCCATCATTCTTTGTAATTTATAGAAACGCTATGTATTCCAAATTACTCCATTACTATGTACTCCAAATTTGTCGCCATGGATTCGAGTTAACGTAATCATTTAATTCAAATAACCGAAAGCCAAAATCTCATCCATTTTCCGATTAACTCCAGTTCCGCTGAGATTAACTATTGGGGATTCGCGGCAGGGCACTTAATATGGTAATCAAGGGAGGCCGTCGCCTAAGGGCGTACACCAGATAGGGGCGGTCCTATGCTATTCGGGTCGAGAATGACGCACTTCTTCTGAACTTATGAAGTATAGAAGTAGACGGACCACTGGTGGTAACATAAACGTTAATTAAAGGAGTACTCCAATACCACCAAAAAGCAAGCAGATGGATAGGACGAGTCCCACCCGTGCCCTGAAGATGGTAGCGAAATGTACATTGGTTGTGACGATCTGCTTGCTTTTTGGTGGTATTGGAGTACTCCTTTACTTAACGTTTATGAAGTATAAATGGAGAATTATATGAAATTCCAAAAGGGTTCTATAAATACCAGATTACCCAAGTAGTTTTTCTTTCAAGGAAGAGAAAAAGCGTTTATTCGAAACATTTGGTCAGGATTTCCCCATTTTAAGAATTCCAACAAAGTTTAAAATTGCACCCCTTCTCATGAGAGAACTAGTAATCGAAAATAAAAGAAATAGTTATCGATCAATTAAAAATCAATGATCGACAAATATCAATTTTCTAAGTCCCGGAAATACCACTGACCATTATTAGCCGTGTGGCAGTTGGTGGTCCCACCTCAGGGCCGGCTTAAGGTCTCAAGCCGGCCCTGCGTCGAGGCGCAATACTGAGATTTTGGCGCGATGTTCCATCAGCGCCTCAGTAACTTAGTCTTCTGGAATTGACCTTCGCAGACGAGCATTGTCGTGGGCGACTAAATGGAGTGACCTAATAATTAACTTGTTTGACCTCTCGGCTGTCTGTCCGACACTCAAAAGCCTTTCTCACATCTTTGGAGAGTGTTTCTCTAGTTGATATTGCGTTGACCCTCTGGAGGATTGACTACCATTAAATGTCAAAAGACTACGAGATGAGCTTTCCTTCTCCATATGCTCCTCTTGAGCGAATTGCTCACGAGATTGATCTTTCTGAGTAAATGCAACGGATCTAAATTTACTTTTCTTTGATTCTCGACGGGAAATTCGGAAATTAGAAGAGAGACTTTAAAGTCAGTCACGTCTGCTGGGTGCTTATCCCCTGTAGCCTAACCTTCTGCTCCTTTTATAGTTTTTAATCTCTACTGAAATTGTTACTACTCACACATAAAAATTCATTTAATTTTATTTCAATAACTAGTAAACACACACTACATAGTTAATAAGTAAAGCTTCATCATATGACGAAAGTTAACTTATTTTAAAAATATCCGTTACTGAGTACATCTGGTCCTCCGAAGCCAGGAAGTGTCAATTGTAAACTGAATTGTAAGTCTATCATGACTGATCACGCAACTATTAATGCCCTTATTCCTTTCAAGATAGGAATTTGTTCTTCTAAAAATATCAACAGAAGGTTTGAAAGATAAAACATTTTGTACTTTTTAAGTACAAAATCTTTTTTCAGAAAACAAAGGAGTATTTCAAACATGGAGTATTTCCACAAAACATCGCCATTGTCTGTGAATTTTAATATTAGCAGATTTCCAAAAATGTTCTAACTCGATTATGTTCATAATGATGCAGTTCGAGTTAATCACATAAACCCACGGCTTTAATACCTTCTTTGCATTAAAATTTCGTTTTTCTCCAAAGAAACTTCCCTTTTTCTTACCATAATATTTCTTTGTCATCTAATTCGCGACAAACCAGCATATAGATGTCCTTTGGTAAATCGGGTTGATTAATAAACACTCTTCTTACCTGGCCGTATGTTTGTCCCAGGTATTTGTACGTCCTATCTCATATATGCTGGAATCTCAGAAAATTGCCTTCTGTCTGTCTGCCATTAGTTCCTTCCATTGATTCTATATTGACCAGTTGCCCCCGCTAATTCTAATGTGATAACGCATAAGCTAGAATTCAACAATCGCCTTGGTCGTCAGGGGATGGTTTTTTATAACCATGAAATTTTATAGAATTTCCGTTAATTTTATCAAAATTCTCGCAATTTGCGTCTATAGCAAATTTTCACGACTATAATGGTGTGAAGAAGAAAGCGAATATCCCCTACGACTTTTATCAACGCGTATTCACGCCATATAGTAGTAGAAGTACCCTCGAATCCACACCTACTTAAATACCTTGCAAGTCTCCTTTCGGCGTGTGGCAGGGGGTGTAAACACCAAGTTACCCCTTATAATTAGCTTATTGTTGTCCCGCATAATAAAAAAATTATCATCTTCGAAAAGCATTGGTTCACAACAGCAGCTCAAATTGTAATCCCCCTCTGCATATTTATTACATTTATTCGACTTTAAAATGACACATTTTTTCCAGTTCCCAGAAGGATAGTGATTTCGTCGTGCGACGGAAGGGTGAATCAGCGAAAGGGCGTTCAGCCGGCAGGAGGCAAGTCGGTCGCTGGCAATTTAGAACTGGAGGAATATGCGTCGCCAGGGGAGAGGACCTTTTATCGAATTCATCCGAGTTACTTGAAGGACAGCAAAAAGGCCATCATTGAGGTAAAAGTATTACTAACCTGAAAGAACGCTAAAATCATTCAGACTAGCGTATTTCACAACACAAAATACGTTTCTTTCCGAAGAATGTGACTGAAGAGTCTTAAGGGGCGAACTATATTGAGAATTCATAAGAACTATTATTAATTTAAAACAATAATTTATCTGTAACGTTTAATAGTTCAACATGAACACTTCACATTAGATCACAAGGCAGTATGTGATATTAATCTTGCTTCCAAAGCATCGCAGCTTCGATTTGAGTATTTGTGATAAAAGATTCTCAGGAGAAAGTTAAAAGCGAGAGTATGTTAAATAGTTATAAGAAATGATTAATTATCAATCAAAATTAAGTTAAACATTGAGATGTGCAATGAAGGCAATTAAAAGTGGTATCTATTCTTGGACAGGAGTCAGCCACACTGCATTCGCCATTTTCTCTATCAAATGCATCTTCTTTCATCGATTCGTAACTCCTCTCCTTTCTGACACAATTCCAAACCTTCTTCCCGCTGGAGTAGTAGTAGTAGTATTGTTAGAAGTGCTTCGACAGCTTAGGTCATTTCGCACGTGGGTCCCCACCAGGAATCGAACCCGGGACCGCTTTCACCGAAGTCGAACGAGTTGCCCACTTGGCAATCCGGGAGCCCTTTCCGCTGGAATACTGAATATTATTATCATCAGAAGCTTATGGGTGCATCTATAACAGGAACATATCCAACCATTATTATTATTTCAACAACATTATTTGTTGTTTTCTGTGTGATACACACGAATTATCTAGGAAATAGAAAACGGCTATGGGTGATCTAACGCAAACTTTAAGGGGAAAGAATTACAGATAACTCAAGACGAGATAGGAATATTTGTGCAGTGAATTCAATCGAAGAATTGGAATCAATGAAAGATATTCTGATACCAAGAATAAATCCTCTTCAGGTTTTGGAATATATATTTACTAGAGATTTCACTGGAGACTTCCCTCATTTGCAAATAGCTTTGCGTCTTTCATTGACACTTCCGGTGACTGTTGCTGCTGGATAGCGATCATTTTTAAAACTCAAATTGATCGAGAAACGTTTGCGTCCATCGATGAGCCCAGACAGGCTAAATAATTTGGCTCTCAACGCCATAGAGAAATTTGTGATGGACTTGCTTTTGATGATATTGTACAAGACTCCGCAGCTGAGATCTCCAAATGTACATTTTTTAATTGGATTGGCCCTCTCCCCCAGTCACCGCTTTTCGAATTATTCAGAGCAGACAATCCTTCTCCCCCCTTCCCCCCCTCAGAGACAGAATTTCCCCCATCACGCCTTCCGACAGACCACCTTCGACAACAATGAACAATAACGTTTATATTTACCTGCGAAAAAAGATTTCATACAAGTAATATCATAAAGATGTCATATCATTTTAAGTTATGTCGAAAGTAATGTGAACTATTAAGTCATTATGATAATATACAATGTAAGCGTACGGAATATTTATAATTAATTGTTACTGATGTTTTGTGACCAATGTAAGCTGAGGAACAAAGTCATGAAATACTGGCATTTCAAAGTCTTTCAAAAAACATTTTACCTGCAAATCAGGAAATGTAAGGTTTTGGTATTTAATTTTGAGGAGCGGCAAATTATGTTTGCACCCGAGCGACGGATAGACTGGGCGCGACTCTACGATTATCAATCAAAACTTAAGAAAAGAGATGAATTAAAAGAAAGTAAATGAACGCATAAAATTGGCCATTATTATCAACAATTTCGATCGATTAATTCATAAAACATTTTACTCGAAATTTATTCCGCAATAATCTTACCGGAGAACTTCTTAATGAGCATAATTTTAATTAACGTTAGAATACTTCCTCTGACACTAAAATATTANCTCGAAATTTATTCCGCAATAATCTTACCGGAGAACTTCTTAATGAGCATAATTTTAATTAACGTTAGAATACTTCCTCTGACACTAAAATATTAACTAAATGGTAAGGAATTTTCATCCGGGGATTCATCTACAAAGTGAGCATCTCGTACTAAATTGGTATATCTCTGGTTTGTCTATGGAAAGATTATACACGAAGGTATCTGCACTTTCCACGGATACATTAAAATGTAGTGCAGAACCATTCATCTTCTGAATTTCGAGTGTCTGAAAATTTCACATTAATCGTCAGTAAAAATATGTAAAAAATGATTGAATTCGGTCAATACGAATGAGGCACAGGACTGCCTAAAGCGGGAGACAGTGCATCTGTGAACCGGGAAAATCGGCCTTATAAGCGGTTAGCAGAGCGTCGTAAGCGGCATTTTAACATATGTTCCGTGCGATAGGGACCGAGAGAAAACTGTGTAGTGAGCGGGATATTGTCTAAAGTGTAAGGGTTTTAAACGGGTCTTACTGTACTTAAATAATCGAATTTACAGCCGAACATATATCGAATATTATTAAAGAAAACCTTTCCCAGCAAGCAAGGAAGGCAGTGTCCATTTCATCTTTGTATTTTATGATTATTGCCTTGCTCCGATTTTCAGTCGCAAACATTGATTAAACGCAATAACATAACGGAGTAAACGCCTGGTCACGTGTCTAATATTTTAGAGCAAGGAGCATAACATGACGGTATCCCTGTTACTCATCCTCTTTTTAGTTTAGGTGTGTTCGCGGAGGCAGTTCCGAACTGATTCTGAACTGTCTTCGCGGATACACCTTATAGACAAGAATAAATGACAAATGTATCTGCTTTTATTGTAGCTGTAAATACCCAGTGCATTTCAGTCATTGAGTGAGAAACTTTATGCAAGACTGAGTATTTACTTTGGTTACGTTAGAACATTAATGTTGCTTTCAGAGGCACTTTCCTTTCATGAAGGATGGCGAGTGAACTGGATATTAGGTATAAAGATATTTCGATTGCAGTTCGTGGGCAGTGGGTACGGCGAGGCCCGCATCTGCATGACCCGATATCGCCCGGACGAGCCTCGAGGGATGCTTCGTGAAGCGAATTGCCGCAACATGAGCACGGATGTGGCTTCGTTCACTCTGCAAGATCCTTGCCCTGGAGGAACGCCGTACTCCGGCAACTGCCTCCCCGTCTACTTCTCCGTCAACGTCACCAAGAGTTTCCAGAGGTGCACAGGTAAGAAGTAGAGGGCGTCTGGGCCGGTAAAACTGGTATTGGACTCTAGACAGAGTATAACTTGGAATGAAAGGAATTACTCGCTCTCAAACATCGTTTTTGGTTCCTGCATAGGTAATGATACCTTTTATAGTTGCTACAAATGATTGGACAATATGGACAGTCTTTTTTTCTGTAAAGTATATTTCCATAGAAGAGGGTGATCTGTAGCACGAAAAATCTCGATTGTAAATAGAATAAATCTATTATTCATAGCGAAATAAAAAAATAGGAACAAAATATTCCGGTTTCCACAGAACGTTTATTGAAAATGACGACTAGTTTCGACACTTGAGTGTCATTATCAAGTCAAGAGAATAAATCTAATTTAGATCGGAAATAAAGTTATAGCATAAAACATTTTCTGTTACGTTATAGAATTCACCGACACATATCAGCTAATACAGCAGCTTCAACGTTTCTAAAGATAGTTCGGCACTACTCCCAAACAAAGAAGAGAAGCAATTAACATAGTCTCCCTCCCCGCTCACTAAGAGACAATATTTCTTGCTCCACCTCCTCAGCCGCCAATTTAAATTTAATAGACTCTAGTCAAGTTTAACTTTTTTCGGCTAATCCTCCAACCCGTACCTATTAGAGTACACGTGCTAACAGATTGGGAATTACTGATCTAATCCTTGTCTTTCAATTGCAGAGGACGACTGCCGGTTCCCCGATCAGGTTCGCTTCTCCGTTTGGCAGCATTGCAATGGGGCTTCGGCGGTCATCCGCTCCGCACAGCTCTTCATCTGCGTAGCCATCGTTTTGTCCTACATTTCAATGTAAACAGCGCTTCTCAAAGAAGGAGAGACGCAGTTTGTCCCGCAGCGAACAAAAGGATGGACATTTTTAAGTTTATAAGTCAATGGTCGTAAATTGAAGAAAATTCGGACGGAGAGCACCTCAATGGCAGCCAAGTCGCCCTCCAGTATTGTTCCAGTGAATAAGGCTATTGCTTGGACCGTGATTTACTCCACGTAAATACGAATTTGTTTAACTTAATCGTGAAATTTTGAATAATCTACTGCTGTGATTAAAAGATAAGTACAAATTGATGTAGCACATCATTACTGATCGCCGCCATATTGTATAAATTGTTACTGCATTTCTTTGTAATAAAACTGAATTGGATAAAATGTATTACTGACTGAATTCCAACAGAATCTACACTCGTTGACAGAAAGACAACGCACCATGAAGTAGTCGTTTTGATTAACTTTAACTAATTGTAAAAAAAATCTGACAGTAGTTAAGGATCAAAGGATAACGTTTACCCAGCACACTTACTGACAACCTCAAAAATTAACCAAAATCAAATTCTACGTTTATAGTAAAACCTTTGTTTCCATTCTAGCGAAAACGATTCGATAAATATATTTCCTCTCCTACATAGGTACTCCATATTTACTTGAATATCGAAGCCGTTTGGCACACGAAATTCAATTATTTCTCACAAATTATAAAAAAGAGAGGATTTGCCTGATTCCAGCATTAATATTCAGACAATACAGGAACTATAGCTGACACAAGCACCAGTATATGCCACCATTGTCGGAAACATTAATAACTGACTTTTTTAAGTCGGGTTGTTAAAAATCAGGTCTTCATCGGAGGTTGGACGAATTTCTCCATGCGTAGTTTATATTTAGACTTATTAACTAACAGGTGTCCATATATAGACAAATAATACGAAAAATTCCGGGTGCTTAAGGATATTGCTTTAATTAAAGGCTGGTCCTCACTTCATGATGAGGTACATACCTACGTAATGTTCTAGAGCAGAGGTGCTCAAACTCCATATTCGGCGGACCGTAGAGCTCTTTACTTGAAGGCCACCGGGCCACAGTGCATACGAGTGCACAGTGTACATTTCAAGAAAATAGTATTTTTCGGAAATTCTCGAATTTTTTGAATTCATTATGCTTATTACATCTATGAATTATTATCTTAGATCCAATTAAGAGTAGGGTATGAAAGTATCATGGGCTAAAATGGAATTTATTACATTCATATTCGTTTAAAATCACTTATGTTACGAGCTACCAACAAGTTTGTGTGCCGGGTCGAAGTCTGACCATCACTGTTCTATGGTAAAGAGAGTTTAGAAAATTTCTCGTAAAATAATTAACTTTGTCGTGGATATAAAACAAGAGATAAAATAATCACAACGTCAGTAATTTAATGATATCAAAAATGCAGGCGAAACGAAAGTCCTGAAGAGTGAAAGGCTCCTCATGGTGATGGCATACGACCAGGGCACCGAACCCAAGTGAAATAAATGTTGTTTTTGCAGGAAGACCAAAAGATACTGAAATTCATTAACCCGAATCGAAAACCATAATTTATTCCGTTCCGATTTTTTATTTTCAATTACGCACATTTTACTACAGTCTAATTAAAGGAAAGTTTACAATACGAGGGTATTTACTACTTGTATCTAACTATTACTAACAAGTAAGTTTAATTCAAAATTCTATGTAACGTAGTGTATATGATAGAACAAGAAATGATAAAATTAAGATTCAGGAAATATTGTATAACAAAAGGTCGGAGCGAAATTATTCAAACCGGATCGACGTTGGCAAAAGTACCGAACCGGAATAGCCGAAATTTCGTTTTTTTTTGTTGGACCAGAGGGAAAACCGGAACGAAAAATATTAAGGTTCGATGGCCTGCAAATGACATTAGGGAAACGAGGGGAATGAGAAAATTGGACATTTAAGGGGAAATCCAATATGCTACAGACTACAGAAATACTATTTTTAAGTGAATAATTTCAACCACGAAAACCAGACTTCCCCTTCATTTATCCCTGAACCAGAATATCATGGCATCAGGGAAGTTTTGGAATAAAGACTATGCCGGTGGGGCGGGACCAGAATAGTTTCTACTTTCACACCCGAACCATATTTGCAGGTTACTTATCCGCATCCTAAGAACATCGTGAATTATCCGACCCACAAGAACAAATTATCCGGCCCGGTCCGCAACTATACGTGCGGATATCTGTGGGTCGGATAAATGGCGGTTTTGCAGATCTCTGCCCTCCACCGCTGCAATTCCATCCTCCTCATTTCTCGCTTACTTTGATTGGAAAAATTCACTTCTCAAAGCCTAAGATGATGACAAATCACAAACGATACCATTCACCAAAATAAATCATAATGGAAACTACAAGATTATGTAGTTTACCTAGTTCCGAATTTTATTTTTCTGCTTTTTTAAAATCATGTTTGTTATTGTCTTTTAATTTTTACCTTTTTGATCTTTGGAAAATAATAATGTTATTAGTTTACAGTGCAATCCGTACGAGGGTCTGAACAAATATATATTACTATATCCGCAAAATATGTAAATTATCCGACCAGCAAGAACGGTTTATCCGGCTCGACCCACACCTATTCGAGCGGATATCTGTGGGTCGGATAGATTGCGGCTTTTCAGACCACAAGCAGCGGTTACCAAATTCAATATCCAACAGAAAAATACGGTGATATTTTTATTCGTGGAAAAACATATTTTACAAATGCACCAACTCTACAACTAGTTTAAATAAACGATGTATATTTACATCAGCAAATAAGATAAGAAGCAAAAGAGTATAAATTCGGTTGAACGGCTGTCACTTTCCCATCCTCTGGATGGACCACTCCTGTTGGCACAACGGACACCGGTTGTTCTGCTTCACCCACAGCGACATGCAGCAGTAGTGGAACGAGTGGTTGCACTCGCCCCACACCACCACGCAGTCTCCGCCACTGCCAATGGCCGCCCCAGACAGTCCTCCGGATTCCTGCTTGTTCTCAGCTTGGCACCGGAGGCAGGCGTCTGTAAATCAGAGGACCTTGGTCTTTTATTGTCCAAAGAGGAATTCTTTCACTCCCTTCACATTTATTTCGCATTACCGCTGTATTCTACAATGAATTCTAGGGGCGGTTCTGGAAGAAGAGGTGCGGGGGCGGTTTAATCTACATATGTACCCTGCAAGCCGCCTTTCGGCGTGTGGCAGTGGGTGCAAGCACCATGACTCTACTTCCCCAATCGAATACTTTCGCGTATCGTTCGCGGAAAAAATGAATTCTTGAAACGACTTGTTCTAGCATCTATTTCTCTGATTTTCCTCGCAGTATCAGAACGGCCTATGAAACACGGAGGACGCATTATGTCAGCTACATCCTCTGTAAACGTGCTTTCCCTAAATTTATTTAGCATTTTTATCCTTTGTTAAAGCCTTCCATCTTCTAAAAATTCCCAAAGTTTAAGACAAATTCCTTGCCAATTCATCTTCAATCAACCTTGGTTCGATTTTGATGTGACAAATGCAGTAGTCGTAAAGCCATCTTTGAATCATTTCATGAAATTTTCATTCAAGCTCCTCACCGCATAGTAATCAAATTACTAGTACTAAAAAGTGATTAAGAAAGATCAAGGCGAAGGACCATAACCATCAGCCTAATTAAATCTTTGAATTTGTTCGAAAGAAAATGAATTAATCCGTAAATCTAGAATATATTTGAATTTTCTTTTCATTTGACGGAATAAAGGAGGCAGAAAAACGAAATGCAGAAGAACCTGCCGATGTAAAGACCTCCTTATAGTAACCATCTGCTTAGTGTCACAAGTTTTTACCGGTCCCTGCCGATGTTAAACTAATTACACGTAATATTTTTGAGTACATACACTGACCACTTCTGTAATCTGACCAGTCACCACCTATACGGGGAACCATCAGCGAAATATACCATTTGTGATGACCAGGTTAAAACAATAACTCTTAAAGGAAATAATATGCATAAGTTTGAGTTCCACGATTAGTTTAAAAAGTAAAACAATGGGTTCTCCCTGAAAATATGCTTATAATTGCTTACTCCAGTTGCAAAAAAAGGAAAATGAGATAAAATAAAATTTGATTTCGACAGATTTTTAAAACATTTTAAAAATAAAAATCTCCTTTGTAAATAATGACCAATAAGATCGTCTTTTTTATTGACATACCAATTTTTAATATATTACTCTCCTTCCATGTGTTAAATTCTAAACTTAAACAAAGTATATTATGCTAACACATTAATATTAGAGTATTTTATAATTCCTTTTAACATGAAAACCTTTCTAAGATCTAATAACCTAATCTTGCTACAGTGACCACCTGTCTAATGCGATCTATTTTGGATGGTCCCTTAGTGGTTACTTTACACGGGTTTAACTGTAGTTAAAACACCCAATTTTCTTTCAAAAACTGGACGCATCGGGCGCCCGAGAATACAGCAGGTTCCTAAAAAGCTGAAAATTACTTTGTTAACCTTAATCATCGAATAACATGATTGTATGGAAGTCTAAGAATTTTTTTTGCCAAAACGATCTCGCTAAAGGTACCGAAAATCACGTCCGGCAGCAGCATGCAGGTCAATTCTATAGGCCACTGACAAGGAACACAAACATGCTTTCGATCAAGTCAAAGGGTCCAAGATACAACCCTTGGGGTACACTCGCGGCAGTCCATCGACTTTCATCCGTAAGAAACAGTTCTTATCTGAACGCCATGCACTGAGAGCGGGATAGTTGCACAAGGTAAAGGATTACGTAAGAGAGCATTGGTAATGAACGCGCCGTCCTACGGAGAACGATAAGCACAGTAACGAGATCATGCGAATGCGTTAGAGCACTCATGCAAGGACGATTAGATATTTACACGGCACATAGACGCATGAGCTCCTCAGTTACACTCAATACTAAAGATAAAGGGAAAGCGAATGCCAAATAACGAGAGAAATCGGAGAGGAAATCAGAGGCTATTTCTTTGTACAAAAACAATAACACAAGAAATGGCGAATTATTTCTAATTATTTAAAACAAATATATGACTATTTGATTATTTGAATAGACTATACAATTCGGTAAAGGATTACACTAGGTCAAAGGTAGACCATACAATTTCATGCACTAGAAAAGATAAGAATTTCAATCTTTTTCTAGCTGATTCTGAGAGATTTAGAAGAAACTGGAATATATTGGAAACTGTTGGAACATTTCAGAAAAACAGCTATTGCAATTTCATGTACTTCGATAGTAATAGAAATTTATTGACATATTATATTCATTTGGTATGTATCTGGAAATACTATGCAAATTTTGTGCACATATTTGTTCAAATAGCCTTTTGCTCTCTATAATTTCTGCCCTCTACTTTCTTTTCCTGGCTCCACGTAGTCACCAATCTCAATCGAGTATCAAAAACAATTAATTAGCGTAAAAGATGATGATTCGTCGGATAACCTTCTATTTTTTTAAAGGAATTCCAAGAATATGAAGATTCGGGGTTACGAGGCATTAGTTATTCGTTACGGAGAAATCTAGCAAGGTCTAACTGACAATTTTATTTCTGTGACAGAGATTAAATATTCGGACACTTGGCATATATGATAACATCATAAGTTTACCAAAGTCTAAGTAGATCATAAGATCTCAACTAATGCGACGCCCGTTCTGCATTTAGCTACTGTTAACAGAAATTACAAAATAATAACAGGGTCGATGTCGGGGATGAAAATAGATTACATATACAGGTTTCAAAGACGTCTAGAGAAAAAAATACACATACATTTTAGACAATAAAATATCAACTTAGCGATATTTTATCCCTATAAACTATATTTTGTAATAGACAAGACGAACAAGATAAAAAGTTTAAAAAGGATGAAAAATAAATGGAAAAATCATCCTTGGCTCCCGGATAGCCGAGTGGAAAGTGCATTGGCTTAAAGATTAATTATACATATTATTACATATAAGTGTAAGCTGTGGTGAAAGCGTACCCGGGTTCGATTCCCAGAGGGAATCTCAGTCCAATAATATCTCAGCTGTCGAAGCACTTTTGACAATACCAATGGTACATAAAAACTTCCACGAAAAACCGAAAATTTCATACTACAAACAGGTCAACAGTTAAAAGTAAAATATACTGAAATAAGGGCCGTCCCTTGATCGATGATTTCCAAGGGTTCCGTGACACTTGGTCACAGAACTGGTACAATGCTCCATAGGAGGGGAAAACAATTACAGCAGCAATAATAGAAACGACACAATAATTTTTCTATCTGTGAGATAACGCGTTGTTGGGGTAGTGATATAAAATAAACCGATATAGATTGTTATTTGTCACAACGATAAAAAGGGTGTAAATAGGCCCAAAAGAGACTTGATTCTAAACAGTAACGAAGCGAAAACATTAGAAAAGAAAGAAAGAGCGAAAAATCAAAATCTAGGAAAATGGATGCCCGAATCATTTCAACAGCGTGCGAAGACGTACAAAACGATATAAGTTCACTATCTTAACGTAGAATGATACATAAATGTCCAACTTGGATCACAACTGGAGCAGGACTTAAGTGTTTACGTCAATCCATATGTCCATCAGAAGGATGTTCATAGATTTACAACGGGAAGTCTTCGATCAAAGGCGACTCGAATGTTAATGTGAGTGCGCAGTATATGAATACACAAAGTAAGACGGAAATTGCAAAATAGAACTGCTTGTGAGACTATATTTTGAGATGCCTTTTTATACTATGACTAAAAAGCAGCGTTGCCACCTGGCCAGATTACAACGTAATTACAAATAAATAAATTAATTAATAAAAATAGTGTTCGATATTTCCCCAAGATGCACTATTTTTTCGCATTGGTTTGGAAATTTGTGTCGTAAAAAATAGCGATTATACAAAAAACGATGATGCATACAATGATGGTTCATGAGTGGGAAATTTATGTAGTATTAAAAACAAGAAAAAAAAAGAAATCGATAAAATTCGAAGCAAACACTGAGTATAATATATTTGTCCCATGAGGACGAAAGATTGGTTGCTATGGGATGAAAAAAAATTAGATTAATACACAGAGAGAGGTACTGTTGTTCTAAGCTAAAGGCACGTTGGAATACTGTGACCGTCTAATACGTTAATTGGCAACAGGAAGAATGTCCAGAAAGATCGAAGTTGGTGGGTCAAACCAAAAATAGATAAGAGCAACTGATGGGTGGTGAATAAACATTTCTGAGTATATCTTCGTAATCTGTTTCGGACCTTCAAACACAGGTGGGCTTTCCCTTACCCCTGTTCGATATTAAAGAATGATAATAACTTCCTTTCTCCTTAGAATATTAAATGTTTCATTCATGCTTCCTTTCTCCTTAGAATATTACATGCTTCATTCATACGAGGCACGGTTGATCATACTGGGATATTAACACCAGGTTTTTCACCGGAAGATTCGGATAAATCTGCCGACTGAAATTTCCAAGACTGAAATTGATTTTCGAAAACCCGATGGGATAATACTGAGATCTCACGACAGAATTTCTTCGAAAAATGGACTCCAGACAGCATTTTGCTTTTTTAAACGAGATTCTAAAAATTTTATAATAATAATAATAACTCATCTTTATTTATGAACGAGATTGAGACTAATTAGTCTCTTCTTACATCTAATCCTTAGTTATTACAGGTAGGAAGAAAGAGGTACTGGGAGTTGAACTAAAAAAGAAGGCAATAAAAGAAGGAACTATTATGTGGGTTAAAAAAAAACAATTATCAAACTTGGCTAAACAAAACGTGAATTCCAAGCAGTAGTAATCATTTCCACCAAATTAAAAATGTTTTGCATCAACTTACAAAAAATAAACCAGGAAATCTATGGTTGCTGTGCCATTTTTTGTACATACAATTCAGCAGCCATCCTAAAGCAGACAGAAGTACGTCCAATACAATATATAATTGGATACAAAACTGACCCAGAATCCATACAAGTTCCCCAGTTCGATTTCAGATGAGTCAAAGCGCCTCGTTAATATATTCAGGCAGAGTTTACTTTCATCCTTTGCAGGGTTTATTTATTACGAAAAATTAATTTAGAAAGAATAGTCTCTTGAAACCGAGACCAGCACCAAAATTAGCGAAATTGAGAATACATTCTTATTTTTGTCTTGTTTTGGATTGGATGCTTCAGATTCGAAATGGCGATAAATTTGATATTATACGCGAAAAATTTGTACATTTTTTAGGCCAATTTAAAAGAAATGATAAATAATGATGAATATGAGGTGATTTTAGCGTTTACGGGGACGAATCTCTGGGCCCATCTACGACCAATTAGGAAAGTTTCTTAATCCTCTTGATTATGCAAATTAAAAGGGGGAACGTTAATTACTGATTTTTTTATGTCAAGAAGGCGAGACAATAAGACATTCGTAAGCGCTGGGACAAAAAAGGAAGAACTTTGGGCTACTTAATAGTGGATTTTTAGCGATATTCACACGTGTAAATAAAATTTCTTTGTGTTGAGCGCTAGGGTTACCTACTGTGTATTTACATCACAGCTCTGTTGAGAACTTCTTTTGGTCAGTGACTGCGTTGTTTTTCTACTCTCAGTTTAATCCTTCGTGTGCATACTTAACATAGGATGATGATATCGTACGCATTCAAAAGTGAACGCTTGTCCGTGTTCTCACAAGTGAGGAATCACAAATGAAAATGTGTTTTGTTGAGTGAATTCCTACGTCTCATTAGATAAATAAACTATCAAATGTTACCTTGAGAGTCCATTAAGTCGCAATTAGTATTGCATCCATCAATTTTAATTTCCCCGTTGAGAATGAACGAGATGTTTGACTAGTTCTCAATAAAACGCATATTATTTATCATTGATGTTTTAGAGGTTTAAAAACACTCCGTAAGCCGTCCGAATGTCGGCAGGCGGAATTAGCGTCTGAAACAAACGGGAAGCTCTGGATTACCGATTTCTGGGAAAATCCCTACGCACATTTCGGAAACAATGTCTCCATTCTCAAGGGCTTCAAAATAGGAAAATGAAAAGAAATGCAAAGATATTGATACATATTCCAATTGTAGAACCCATGATAATGGAGAATTTGTCTCCGAAATGCGCATAGGGATTTTCTCAGAAATCAGTAATGAAAAGAAAAATGTTCAATTTAATATTGTAGAGCCCTTGATAATGGAGACTTTGTCTCCGAAATGCGCATAGGGATTTTCCCAGAAATCAGTGATCCTGAGCTTCTCGTTTGTCTCTAAACGCGAGTTCCGCCTGCCGACGTACAGCTTACGGAGTGTTTTTAAAACCACTAATTCACTAACGGCCGAGTTCCAACATTCTTTTCTTTCATTATTGATGTTGTTACGCTCGAAATTAAGAAGTAGACCGCCCTAGTTCTTGTTTCCTCCGACTCAAAATAAAAGGAAGGCATGGCGCTTGCACACGCATCTTGGAGGAGATTCTACACTCCATTTGTTTCGATTGTGCGCATCATTTCTTTGCTTTAATCTCTGCAAAGGTAAACGACGGCCATGAAGACCGCGCGTTGCATTTCCGAGTCAGAGTTTCGCAACTTTGGCAAGTCCTCCAAGAGGAAGAGATGTTCCTCGTCTCTCAAGAATCGCCCGTCATCCACACCATTTGAGATAAAATGGAATTCAATAGCCGACGGAGGCTTATTCCAGAATAACCCATCCTAAAGACCTCAAAGTTATGCCGATGACCTCAATTTATTGATTGGAAACTATTCTCGACATTAAAAATAAAATTGGGTCTTTGCCTCAATTCAAACACACACTATCACTGACAAACAAGATCTCCAAATGGCATTCGCAGAGCCGTGCCCGGCCTATCCGCCGCCCGGGCGCGAATATAAATTGCCGCCCCTTAAGATTAAATGCCGAAACCATACATTTGCTGATATGTGGGTGAAAACCAGTATTTTATGACTTCATTCCCTAACTTATATTGGTCAGAAAACATCAGTAACACTTAATTATTCATAGGTATTCTCTATGTTGACATAGTCAATGGTCATCATGGATAATAGTTCATATGACTTTTGATTATCGTTCTCTTAGCAGCAACTGTCTCCGGAAGTATCAACGCAAAGCTATTTGCCAATGAGGGAAGTTTCCAATGAAATCTCGAGAAAAAATATATTTCAAAACCTGAAGAGGGTTTATTCTTGGTACCAGAACATTTTTTATTTATTCCAATGCTTCTATTAAATCCACTGTACTAATATTCCTTTCCCTTCTTGAATTATCCGAAATTCTTTCCTCTAAATGTTTGCCTATCTTTAACTTCACATCATAACCTTCCCTAGATAAGTCGTGAATATAACACAGTAAACAACAAATAATATTGTTGTAATAATAATAATAATGGTTGGCTACGCTTCTGATGCCACCCTTTAGATGCCGCCGCCCGGGTGCGGCGCACCCCTTGCACCCATAGAGCGGAGCATTTCTGGACATTCATATAGAAAACCAAAAGAACAGAGCTGAATGAGAAAGGAGTGTTTCATTATGGAGTGAAATTATACAATAAAATACCTCAGTCCATAAAATATGCAGTGGATATAAGAGTATTTAAATGGAAGTTTAATATTTTTTTTTAAATTGATGGGTCGTTTTGTTCAGAAAATGATAATAATAACAATAACAACAACGACAACAACAATAATAATAATAACGCGGAAAGAGAAGTATTTATGGTATCCACACATGATCAAACGATTAACATGCGAAACTACCAAAAGAATAACAAATACAACATCTTTTAAGAAAAATGTATAGGGACGTGAAACTTGGTGAACATCCATTAAAAGTTTAGAACCAATACTTTGAAAAGTGAGGAAAAAGATATGATGATGATGATAAACGTTTCAGTTTCCAGTAAATAAATAATTATTATTATTAATATGAGCGAGATTGAGACTTCTCTTCCATATAACTCCAAGTAATTGAGTGCACAGATTATTTATATAAAAATAAGAATTGATTTATGCCATACTAATATGCTATGCCTTGCTTTGTCATTGAAATTAATATAGTATGCTGCTGTGATAGTGTTTTATTGCAGTATACTTTTAAGCAATATACACTATAATATTGTAATATGTAATGTACACAATTATTATTACACTATAATATTGTTTTATGCCATGAAAAATGCACCAAATAAATCTGAGAGTAGTGTTACTATAGTATAGTATATGTTAATAGTTACAGTTATTGATATTTTCAAGAATGCGATGTTTACTTTGCCTACGAATAATAAACTATACAAACTGACAAACAAATATCGTATCCTATAGTTCCAGACTTAAACAACTGATAAACAGCCTCATTCTTTGCTAATGCATCTGTCTCATTCTACTGCAAGAGAATTCCTTCCACACTCTCTTGCCATCGATTCCATTAATCTCCCTCACATATTCCAACTCCACGTTCAACAACGTCAGCCTCATCCATGGTGAACGCATCACGTGGACATGTTTTCTTTAGAAAATCTTGACTCATACGCAAAAAATATCAGAAAAAGAGTTGGCATCTAGTTGCCACGCGTAAAACTCCTATGAATTAGCAGCGAGATTTGAATTGTAAAACAATTAGAAATTAAAAACACGATCGAACAGAGAAACATGATTATATAATCGGTAAGACTGCAATTTGGGCTGTTTTAAACAGATAATATTTTCATAAAGCATAAAAAGGGATTCTCTAAGTGATAAGTGATTTATTGGAAGCATATCTTGGGTCACCTTACAAAACATGCTTATGGTCAAATTACTAAATAGTTTTAACAGTACACTTATTGGTACTTTCTATTGTTCAAGAAAACTAAATACTGCTAGTATTGAAGTTGATCATTACTACAAAATATTATATCAACATAAAAGACCATGAATTCGATTTAAGCATGCAATATAGCTTTCCTTTACAAATGCATCTCAATTTCTATCATTGGAAAATTTACTTTGGAATCACTATTTTCCGATCACTGACAATGAAAAAAAATTACATCTACATCTACATCAGTACCCCACAAGCCGCCTTTCGGCGTGTAATTAAAAAAAAGATATTAGGCTGCGATAGCTTGATAAAATCAGAGAAAGTGCATTTGCGGAAGACGTAATCGGTATTATGCGATCCCCTTCTGCTACTTCGACCGATCCAAGCGTAAAATAAGAGAAATAGATGAGGGGATATGTCGTTTCAGGGACTCGTTCTTTCTGTAGACGATACGCAACAACAATAGGCCAAAGAGGTAACTCGAAAGCTTGGTGTTTACACCCCCTGCCACACCTCGCCCGAAAGGCGGCTTTCAGGGTATTTATGTAGATGTAGATATATTGGTTACTGAAATTACAGCCTTGGTCAGAAGACATGGACATGGTACACACTGAGGGTGTTAACCCCCCCACAAAGAGCCAAATTGGGGTTTTAAAGAATCGAGGTTATCGGAGTTAAATTGTAATTATTTAAATTTTTACAATTACACACTGCAGTGGTACCTCGCAGGGAATAAAACATGTAAATATTCCATCTTTATTACATTTGTGGCTGCCCTCGGGAACGTAGGCAATTTATATATAAGGCTAATACCCCCTAAGCACCCCCTTCCTCAAGAGATCCCGGAATGTTATGCAATATTCGGAAAACTATCAAAGATCGGTTGTTCAATGCTAGCGATGAACCTGGAGGATTTTAAGCCGTTTCTAATAAACATATCCCCTCCGTGGTTCAGATTTTGATTCCCGTCCGAGGTAAATAAGATCACCCGGGAGAAAAATCTGTGGGCGATAACGAGGGTCATTCGTCGGAAAAAGAGGGATGAAAAGCGAACTGAAAGGGCATTGTTGATGACGCGCAGGCCTACGCACTCACTCGAGCTGAATCACGTGTTTACGCAACAGAGATAAAAAAAATCAAGCTTACACGCACTTATGTAATGATATTTCGATTAGAGCAGCGCTATTTAGAAGGTCGTTTAGCGGTTAACTTAGAGACGGGATAGTACACTAAATACGAAGTCGTCTACGAAAAAAAACCGAAGGTAATCTTCAAATTGTCCATTTTAATATTGCGATCTTTAAGATTCGCATGGATTGGGGTTTGACGTTGTGAATCCACGCCTTTTAAAGAGAGGGCAGAGTGAGTATTGTATTCATTGAAAGTAGTGATGGGACGATAGCAAAGATCGCGATAAAATTCACGATACTACTCTAAACTTCTTATTGTAAAACGATACCAGATTTCTACAACCAGAAAATTCCGTATTTTTAGGAATAATTCTCCGTAACTCTTGGTTACGTAAACAAGTACTGATCGACAAAGCATATTTATTAATGAAGCATTAAGTAGAATAATCAATGAGAGATTATGCAATAAAAACTGTCACCCAAAAAAGGCCTATTATTATTACTAAATAGAAAAAGATATCCCTTTAGTTAAAGATTTTGGGTAAAAGTTTAATGGAATAATTTCTTCATTTAAATCATCCATTAGTCATACTTAGATCCCAAAATTCATAGCAAAAATTTGAGTCAACTTTATTTTTATACAGTATTACGTTAATTATGTTTTTAATTCATACTGAGTTAATGGACAATGTCAATTTCATTTGGAACTGAAACAAAACAGAACTAATCTTATGGTAAGTTCGATGATGGGGTAGAAATTCGAAGATGCCATTGTTTTACACGAGAATAAGTAAAATACCAAATTAAATACCATATTATATAATTAAATACCATAATACCGTATTGTGAAAACTGCTTCGACAGCTTAGGTCATTTCGCACATAGGCTTCCACCGGGAATCGAACCCGGGAACGCTTTCACTGGAGTCGAACGCGTTGCCCCCTTGACTATCCGGGAGCCCGCAGTCATTAAGATCTATAAATTTCATTCCGCTCTTTGTGCAACTGAATTAACTAACAGGTGTCTATCTATTTATCGTGATTAGCAGAAATATGACATTGTGTTTTAAACGAATATTTCCGAAAAGGAATCGCTTTTGGAATCGAAAATAAGGTTAAAAATTCTCCGATTCCGAATACCGTAAATGTTCCGATATTTCCGATTCCGATAAACTGTCCATCGCCAATTATAAGAAGAATATAGTCGTGTTCCATGGGGGCAGTTTTTAATCTTCTGAAGTGAGTCAGAGGAATGTGCCACGGAGATTTTATTCGTGAGAGTACAAGAAAATGCGTGAGTGTAAAATATCCGAAACTGTGACCAAATAGATAATATTATGTGGTTTGTCCACTGATAGTGTGTTCGCAGAATAGCCAATCGTAGACGGGATGGATTTGGAGTACAAACCGCTGTTAGCAGACCAATTCACCTATTTGCACACAATTCTGCCGTTTTCAATTAATATGTTTCAGAAAACATCTAACCTTAAGTTCGGTTATGCAATAATACAAGTCCTCATATTCTGCAAAAGTTGCTTGCAGAATATGAGGCTTGGGAATTGACTTGGGACGAATACTTATTTCCAAAAAAGTTTCTTAGCGATCTGCAATACTAATGAATGAACTGCATGAAACAATGAAGTGGCTATTCATTTATGCTTCTCTTTTCTTTTCCTCCAGTACATTAAAAATATTCTTCGAATAGCAGAATAAAAATAAAGAAATGATAAGAAAATAGAATTAGTTAACGAGAAAGATAGATTAATAGACCCTTTATTAGCGAGGTTGGGCCCAATTGCGCCTCTGCACCACCCAACCTCGTACGTCGTTACTACATTTGCAGATATTAATTAAAAGAAAATTAGTGTAGGAAAAGTCTTTGCAACTTACGGTTGACAAAGGAAAAAACCTATGTCTTGGATAACACTGACGGAGACGAGGGTAAATAAAACAGCAAAAAAAAGTGGAAAGAAATAAAAATCAATATTGTATGAAACATATTTACACAACGAAAACAGAAAGGTTGAATAAAATGAAAGAAAACGAAAATTTTAAATTCATACCGAGAAAAAAGAAAGAAGAAGACTATCAGAAAAACACAAAAATAAAATCCTTCTCACTTTCCATCTTTTCTTTGTATTTATTTTTTTCTGAGAAAAATATTGATCTACAATAATATTGGGTGCATTCAAAGGAGGGAAATAAAGATTCGTTGGATTCCGGTCGCTCATGTAATCTCATTTTCCATCGCTCAGACACGAAGTCGGCGCAGTATTGCATCGGATGAAATGCCTTCCTGAGACGAACCGCGACCTAAGAACGTGTTCCGTTCTATGATTAGAATGCAATCTTCGATGGCATTGATGTCTGCAGTCATCGAAGTCGCTCGATATCCGAATGTCGGTTAGACATTTAATACAAGATACAAAACAGACGGACAAACCATAGCAACGGATACATTCGGAAGAGTTAAAAGTATGCTTCTGGTTACACAGTTATTTTCGCGAAAATAGACTTGGTAATTTTACGCTTAAGACGAAATTCTGGTAACAAAACAGAGACGTCTGAAGAAGACTATTACATACATTTATGGAACAACTTTAATGATACGTCGATACAATCAGAAAATAAGGAAGGAAATGAATATTTTGAAAGAATCAATCCGAAGCAAACTACAATTGCATAAAAAGATAATAAAGAGCAATGAAATAAAATTATTAGGAGAACCAGCTGTAGATATCTACCGACGGATTTTTTATTACGGATACAAGAATTATGTGTTGAAATAAAAGCAACCTAGGGATCTCAGAGTAAAACCGTTGCACCAACTTCTAGCAAGCTTCATCCATTTTCAACCACGTAATGCAAACATGTTTGTTTGTATCCGTTGATATTTTATCGCAGGTACAACAAAAAAGTGCCATTTTTTTCACGGTCATCACTATGACCATTCATTTGGTGCAACTGTTTTTATTTGGGGTTGCTAGTTTAGTTTTCATTTAACTCCAAACCCAAGTATCCACAATAAAAAACCCGATAGTTGTTATAGCAAAGGAATAAATTATGAAAAAGGTTTAGGGGGCTCATCATACCGTACATTATAACAGAACAGATTCCCACAGTTTGAACCAAAATCAAGGATATCTAAAGGTGTTTATAAGACGGTAAAACGACTCTATTTCAGGGAGAGAAGGTTTAGTCTCCTCTTACATTTAAGCCTATGTCATAGAAAGATTTAAAGTAAGAGCTTTTGGGGGTAAAACTAGAGAAGAAGGATGTGATGTAGGTTTATAAATCCCTAAATCAGTACTTGGGGAAAATAAAACCCTGCGAAATGGGGAAGTGAAAAATCTGCGAAATCTACTGCCAATAGCAACTAAAATTTAAAATGAAGAGGGGAAATGTGAGAATAAGAAAAGGAAAGTGTCAATAGTTAACAAATGCATAAAACATGCAAAAATACGAGGTATAAATCGTACAAATAAGGACAGATACTGATTTAAAGTACGATAAATAAGCAGCAGAATATAATAATAATAAATCGTTTTTATTTACGGGCGAGATTGAGACTAATTAGTCTCTTCTTACATCTAACCCTTATCTACCCTAAGAATATGATAAGACACTAGAATAAAACAAGGAAAGAAAGATGAAGAAAACAGAAGAGCGAATAAAAAGCAATGGGAAAATCACACAGTATGTAAATATATATGCAATGATGCCCATTTTTAAAATTCCATTTAAAAATTGAAAAGAAAAAAAAATTTACGGCAAATAGCATAATTTAAAAAAGTTACAGTGAAATCAAATAAAAAGAGATATTTTCTAATAAATAACAAGTCTAAAGAAGGAATAGGTATTCAGCCGTATGTACAACGACAGAGAAATGTGAATTGAATGGAAAGAGCAAAATCCGAATGAAAAGAGGGTTAGAGAAATAGGGCAGAGAACACTTATTCACGAAGTATGACAGTTAACTCATTTTGGGATCGAAACCCCTATTCAGAATGTTCGGAAGCAGACATACTACTCCAACTTCCACGCTATTTCGTATACTTCAGATAGGAAAAATAGAAACTCAGGATAAGACAGCCCAAGGAGAGCCAAACAAATACAATCCGCAGAATCGTCAGCGCAAATTGACTAAAGAAGACAGACAGAAGCGGCAGACCAGACCGCACTAAGTAAAGTATCTAGAAATGCCCAACGAGGAGGTAAGAAATGAAAACATTAGAGGTCTGCGCAGATTACCACAAACGAATGAATGCACAGGTAGGAGTGGAATGAATTTACATCGAGGACACAGGGAATAGCAGAGAGAAGGTCCTTGGAAAGAGGATAACCGCGCAGAATATGGGAATCGAAGCATAAAAGGGAAATGTCAGAACGACGAAAATGCCACCGAGAAGAAGAATTGGTCAAAGATCCTCTTTTAACCTATCCATCTTCTTTTCCGTTCCTGTCGCAACGAAACTAAGAACAAATGTCGGTACATCAAAAAAAAAACTTTCCTTTTGCTTTGACAATTGGAGTAAAATCGCAGATGTCCTTCGCGAGCATAAAGATGCTTTGAGAGACGTCTTTCATTTTTTACGAACAGTCCGACGTCAGCAGCGCTAACGTAACTTACTTCCCGTTAAGATATTTCCATCAACGTGAGAATATGCTTCGGTTTCATATTTCTGATGGAAAGCGAACTTCACCAAGCGAAACGGAAAGCCGATTTGCTTATGCAGATCACACGTCCAATACACGATAATCCACACAAAATGAGATAGTGATTACACTCGAGAAACACGTTGAAAGCGAAAAGGAAACAATTCAAATTCGTTGTGACGTTAGGCTGAAAGCACTAAACAGACGCTCTTCCGCCTAACACGCTCTTTTCTCTCGGTCCCTGTCACACGAAACCAGGGCATCGAACCGGTTAATCGTTCCGGTTCAACGAAAATATCAGATTTCGGTTCAGTACCCGTTTCGAACGGCAATTACGAAGATGAAGTCAATAAGCTATAGTATATACCCTAGTCGTAAACTTCTTGCGTATCGACTCAATCAACTAAAGTTACCAAAATTGAGAAGATTCTTTTTCTGCCGATGCAATGTAATTGAAGCCAATCACCTCAGATCAATAAATTTTCACAGATTATTTTTTTTTCATGTAGGCACTCTGAGCCTGTCTGAATTTTGCAACTACCACCAACGGCACCATCGGGTTCTCGGATGAATATTTCCACAACACAATGGATCACCCTATTTCAAATACGTGGAAATCATTCCATTTTCCTATCATTTAGGTCAATTTCCCGTCGATAAGCACGGATCTTCACTCTACCATATCAACAAGATACTACGTGTAGCAATTAAAATCACCTTTGCGCTTTTAGAGAAAATAAGTCCTTACTTAAAACAGTAATTAAATTTAACTTTCTATGTACTTTACCGTCTCGATTATTTGGGTTAATTCTGACAGGAGCAATCTCGGATAATTGAAAACTCGGATAATACGGAAGGGCCGTCATGTATGCCGTATGTAAATTATAAAATAAATTCGTTATTTTCACGCCTTGTCGTATTAGAAAGTGTATTTAATATTAAAAAATTATTTCGATGTAAAAACCTTGTTAAATGAAATACTTTTCTTTTCCTTCTTAGTAAATACGTCCATTGTCTAGATGCAGTTTCTTTCTCCGATTATCTTCAGATTATTATGCCGACGTTTGCTAGCCTATGCTGAACTTGTATGTTGCACTTACAGAAAAAGTTATTTTATCGGTGTGTAGGTACGCGAGTGCGAAAGGGAAAGCACACAACATGTACCTCGGATGATACGGAACCACGGTTAATCGGGCTTCGAATACTCAAGACTCTACCGTCATTCATGATTGAGATAACTGTGATGTATAGAGAGCAGTTGATTACTACGTTGGTGCGTTGATATAGGGACGTCATCGAGGAAGGAGACTGGATTCCATAGGTGACTTCCTTTATCATTTCTATGACTACGCTTCTAACATGAGTGTGATCGGTTCTGATAGAAAGAAGGAAAACCTGGATGAATAAAACATTCCACCATGACTGGGTTTTGATGAAATGTTATCACAGATGAAACGTAAATGATTTCCTGAGGTGCTACCATGACAGTGATCCCAAAAAAAAATCGAGAATCAAATCAACGTCCTTCACATGGTGGTATGACATAACAGAATAGAGGAAATTAGTGGAAGTAATAACTTAATTTACACATTACTACAATGCACACATCGGAAGCCATCAAAGCACGGATCGCGAGTGTGTGTGGTATAAATTAAATGGTTAGTTCCGCTAATTTATTTTATTGCGAGAATTAACTCGATGGAAAATGAAATATTTACATATTTTACTGAAGAGAACAGTTTGGAAGGATGGGCGACAGGAAAAACTGCACATAAAAAATGAGAAGGTAATAATATTCAGTTAAAATAATTACACGTCATTTCCGGAAGTCAATCTCAGATTAATATGAATGTAAACAAACTCACATAATTTGAAAGATCAGAAAATTATTAATCTGACAGAGAATAAACCCCTCGCTTGAATTAAAAGACGAATATTTTTCTAAAGAATCGAAACAAAAAATGACTAAACGATGAGGGAAATCGCGAAAAGAGAAGAAGTACATACACAGAAAACATGAAATATTATTATCATTTCTTAACTGACTCTGGGGAATATCCGTAAGAGTAAGAAATACTTAGAATAACACGTCAGCTCACACAAAGGTAATTAATACAGAAAAATGCGAGGAAAAAAATAAACTGAATCAATTCAACATACGTTGAATATAATTGCTAGATATTTGTATGTGATTAATTTTATTTATGTACTTACCCTAAATTTGCAGTTTTTTATACTTATGTTTAAAAGTAGTTAATTACTGAACTAATTATTTTACTTTGGTATGCAATTATTACGTTATAGTATAACCTCTAACATACGTAATTATTCCAGAAACGGTAGTTCCTGCCCGTAAATAAACTATTATTATTATGAAAAATAACTTTCAAAATACACAAAGACAAAGAAAAACGAAAAAAATATTCACGAAATACATGAAGAAATAGAGAAGTTAGAAATAAAAAGAGAGGAAAATCCATCGTAATTGAAGAAAAGGTGATTAAAAAGTTTATAATTAATATTCCTTGATCGTACCGATGTGGGGATTCTAATCTGAAACGGTAGCGAATTCAAAAAACAGCCGGAAATACTAAACTGTCGAATTTTTTTGATATAGTACTCGGGCATGTAATTTTAGGAACGGCAAATGTTCTCCACGTCGTAAAATCGGCTCAACTTGTGCAGGTAACGATGATCCAAGTCGAGTGCCAATCTGCAGGAGAAATCACGCGGCGTGAACGATACGCACAATCCACTGCAAACTCTTACTTCCATTTCCTTAGTCTTCCATATTTTCAATCGCTTCCGAAGGTGACTGAGATGTCCTTTGCTCAGTTTCGCGACAGTATATTTTCACTAATCGGTTGGATGTTTCGCCGAATTGTCACCACTCACGTCGCGCACAACTACGAGAATAAACAAACGACGCACTAAGGTAAGTGCAGAGTGCGCCTCCGACGAAGATGGCAATAAGTAGCAACACCTTGACAGCGATTCTTCTTCAAACGGCGGCGCACCCCGCGAACGCACCATACGCTTGAGGCGAGCGGAATCAACAGCCGTCCCCATGGCAACGGAAGATCGGAGAAAGGTGAGAATCTCTTTTGAAACATAACTTAGAAAAGGCCACCTTTTTGAGTGACGAAAGAGAATTCAAAAACATATTCGCGAGGATTTCGCGAATAAATCGCGAGCGGGTGCGCAAACTGGCGCGGTCACACCAATTGGCACCAACGAATCAAGGAAATCGGTCACTATTTTCCCATTTGCTTCCAGTATAAAGTCGCACTGGACAATAAATTGTACGTGGAAGCGATTGGCTGATGCTCTTCTGACGTTACCATTATAGTAACTACAGTATCGCAAAGACAGATTCCCTCGTTTATCCAGGAAAAATAAAACGATGTCACGATCGCCGATGGTGACGGCTGAAACACCTTCCGCGCAGTACTCAAACATTTTCGTGCTTTACTCGGAGGCGGAATTGCCTCCCATAAGAGTTTACCCTTTTCTCCTAAACACACAGTTTGCACTTGGATACCAAGCGGTCATCTTTCGTCATTCCCTTACAAGGAATGTAAATTTTATTGCGAATGACAGGCCTTAGATAAAGGATGTCCAATAAACTTCCCGCGGACCAGAATGCGGCCGCTGAAAGATTTAATGCGGCCCGCCAGTCTTGCCAAAGTTTTCTGAATAATCTTCGACTGCACAAAAAAATGTTGTCGCAGTTGAAATAGGCGTAGGATTCAGAACATCTGTGTCGTTAAAATTAGTCCTGTTTTGACGAAAGCTAATGCGTTAAAATTCTGCATGGGCCGAAAGATTCTAAAAAGAATAGTTACCCAACAAATACTTTTACTATATTAATATTTTTACGAGAGTTACAGAAGTGCAGTGTTTCTCTTACAGAATCTTGAATCAAAGTTCTGAGTATTGATATGACGATATCAAAGTTTTCACCGAATCCGCAAAAATTTCCGATTCTTCTTTAAACCTCCGAAATTATTAACGATAGCAATTCCGATTCCCGCAATGACTGAAATTCATTCTCCTTATTTACTTTTGGTTTGGGACTGCGAAAGAGACAAACCCTGCTGAACTACCATTCATTTTGTTTTTATACTACATATCTTTAAAATATTTACAATAATATTAAAAGAGTGTAATAAAAACTCACATTAAATACCACATTTATGCGTAAATAAGATATCTAGATGTCTTACTGAAAGGTAAGATCGATGATTTTTTAATTTATTTATTACTGGTGCCAGAAATTAGATTGAGTAGATAAAGATTGTAGATTGAGTTTTAAACTAAAGATTATTAAGAATGGTTTCTGAAATCCGAAATTTGTTTAAAAATTCTTCGATACCGATTACGATACTAAAAACAGTTCCAACATTTCCGATTGATCGTATCATCACTGATGTAAAGGAAGCTGATAAATTAACACAGAATACACCATTTTCCCTAAATTCCCACTCTAAAGTCGCCTTTCCTGAGACCAACTTTGAGATGACGATTTTCAGTAAAACGAAGATTTTTTTTACGCGTGCCATCGGCAGATTAATATTCACAGCTCTTGGGACAAAATTTACACCCTTAAAAGATTTTAAAATAAATATAGAGTTATTCGGGACTCGGAAAGATGTCAGGTTACCTTTATAGCGTTAGTAGTTAACTACTGCGATATTTTTACGCAAAACATTCAGCTAATTTCAGAACGGGAGCGCTATAGACATAGCACACCTCTACAAATGAATAATTTAGATTGTTATTTGTTCCTTCTTTAAACTTCTGCTTGAAATTATTCGGCGCGAAATGCACGATTTCTGAGTAGAAATTCTATTATTTATCACTGGAAGATTTTGCAAAACAACTGCTATTCGATAACGAATTTGTTTTCTTGTTCTTTCATAGAGGGCCGATCCGAAGGTGTTTGATATTCGTTAGCAATGAAAATTTAGACGCTACTGTACGATATACTTCTATAGAGGCATTATTTTCCCTTACATTGATATACTTTTATATCTATACAGAGGAGAACAGTTTCCATCTGAATACAAATTAAAATAATACTTATAGTTGGACTTAAGGGCGCTTTAGATATCCCAATTTAAACGTGGGTACAATTTTCGCTCGACCAGATCGTAAAACAAATTATGCTATTGCCCACTGATAGGAATAAAATGTTTTGTTTTACAGATAAAACCTTACCTGCTTTTATGGTTTATCTTTAATTTTGCTCTTAAACCAAAATGAACGGGAAAAATTTTCTGATATTATTTTCCATATGTAAGAGATTTGCTATATTGAAAAAAAAACAACTCTTTCGAGGTCCTATTTCTTAATATTTTCGATTTTTCTGCTTCTACACATTCATTTATTGCGGAAGTTATTCCAACACATTCAACGCAACAAGGATCAGCTGATCTGAAACGTCAGAGGCCGTGGACCCACGAGAGACTCAAATACGGCGATAGTAAAAGAGGCATTCATTATCTTTAACGTAATTCAAGTCTATTGAGTCAAAACAATGATTTTCCCTTGAAATACATATCGAAGAAAAATTTTCAGGAGAAGGCCATTGCCTAGCGACAAGTTGGCGACTAGTTCGTTTCTCATCACCATGGAGAATGGAAACAGTTGTTCAATTCCGCAACCAAAGATCTTTTTCTTTGCAAGATGAAAATTAATTGAGATTTCATTTAATTCCATTGTTTTAAAAAGTGACAACATTCAGTACATCTTTTACCTCAAATATTCTACAGTTAAAATACTTCCCCAAACGGTATCAGCAAACAGTGCCGTGTGTCACGTGATCACTGTTTCCCTAATAATTATTATTACGTAAATGAAACGTTTTAGAATTTGGAACAAATCATCTGAGTTTCAATTCTTTCTTATACGGAAGTCTCTTTGAAATACGAGTGCTTCGGATTACGAGCACGTTTCCGGAACGAATTATGCACGCAATCCAAGGTAGGATTGTAAAAGTAGATATATTACAAGACCGTAAATGCAGCAGATCACAGCTACATATCATTATAATATTATAGACGTATTTACGACCATCGCGCCGTAAAAATTGCTAATCTCTTGTTTGTAGATAAAACTACGACGAAAGACATTCAATTTCCAACAAACACAGCCAATGTTCTGAACGTATGAGCTTCGAAATTGTTTCATTCGACGGCAACGAATACTTCTTCGTAGTTAAGGTCTTCAGAAGAAGCATAAGTTAGCGCTTTCAGATTGGAACGGAAACGAAATCATGGAGGTTCATAGCGACGGAGCGTTTCAAAGGCGAGATAACACAAGTGTGGCCTTAATCGACGGGAGAATCGCAAACAAGTGCTGCATCGGCCGTCCTTGTCGATTAGATATATAAGATCGATTATGCAATTCCGATATTTTCGTATAACTTTCATTCAAATTTTTCCATCGGAACAGTAACATTTTTTTGTTTTGCTCCGGTTCAACGACAAAAAGAAACATCGGTTCAATTCGGTCCTACCAACAACGTTGATACGGTTCGAACAGTTTTTTCTTTCGTTCGGACCATTGTTATATTAAACTAGTCGCCTAAAATAAACCGGTCGAAATCACAAAATTGTGTACTCTCTTCAACTGAAAATTTGTTTGCAGATATGTACGTTGCTGTAAATAACGTTTGGTTGCTACAGACGCTTAAATAAATTAAACAGAAAAGAACGCCATTCCCTCACTCTTTCTTTCTCGGTTGCTTGTTTATTAATCCAATACAAGAATGACGGTTACCGTAAATAAAGAAGAAGCAAGAAATTTCCGATAAATTTCGAAATAAACGGCGAATTCTTCAAAAATATCGAAATTTAAACGTTAAAACATTGGAAAGATATTGCTTGCAAATGTAGCCTTCGATTAAACAACGTTTGATAGAAATCCGTTAAAATTTAAGTATTTCAATTAATGAAGAAAGAAAGTCTTGTACTCTCGAAAATGAAAAATCGCCTGCAATCTTGCGGAAACACATTATTAGGGGTGCGACTCCGGTTCTTTCCGGGGATAAAAATATGTTTGTCAAGGGTATCCAGCATGTAGAAATCCAACGCAGTTAACCGCTTGTCTGTAAATCTATTATAAAGGTATCAACCACAACAGGGGGCAGTCAATCTTCCTTCCGGATACGGGGAATTCTCGAGGATGAAACAATAGAACATGAAAGGTAAGATACGAGGTTACGGAAATTGATTGCAATTACAGAGAAAATCTATTTCATATTCATTAAGTTTTCAACCTTTCGGTTGATTCACGTGCCCTAATATTGCCCACTCATCGCCACTTCGTTTACCTCCTGGTTACTTAACCAACCTTTTATGTCATTTAACATCTTTTCTCTTCCCCTCTGCTTTTCCCCTTGTATTCTCCCCTTCATAACAGTCTTTAGCAATACCTATTTCATACATTTATTTCACTATCGCCTCCAATAGCTGACAAAATAGGATAAAATCACAAGAAATACACGATAGATATTCCAAGAAAATATTGTCGAGCATAGATAGATCTATTTTCGCAATCGAAGACATTACTACCGAATCGATTCATTTCATAAACATGAACTATACGCACAAAAGGCTTCGATTCTTTCACACACTACTTGATATCGAGAGAAGGTCGTCGATTCCAAACCAAAATAAAATTAATGAGTGAAAGGCCTCTGCCAAAAACGACGGCTGTTTTTCAAGATTAAAACCGACCTCGACTTCCGGTCATATTCCTCGAATCCGGAAAAGACTGGAAAGCAGCTTGGATACGTCTGTTGCCATCGCAATACTATTTATTGCTCTGAGTCCTTGCATGAGATGTCAGACTCGATATCTAGCTCTAACGAGGTTAAGTTACTCGAGCAAAGTTAAAGATTACTGCATCCATCCCACAAATTAAAAACTAAAATCCGCCTTCACCACTCTTTTTTTTAAATATTTAGTCCCACTCACAAAGTAAACTATTTAATAATAATATAATACGACTCTATTAGGGCGAGATTACGAATACTAAGTCATTTCTTACATCAAACCCTTCATTATAATAAAAAGAGATAACAAAATCCAGTATTCCGGTGTCAAATTTGTGGTAGCTCTTCACGATGAAAGAGATAGCTTGAAAAAAAGCAGAGAAGAAATCTACTACGTGGGTTAAAAAATCTAACGAGGATTTGTTGGATAAAAGCACAGCTTTAAAACAACAAAGATATATAACTTCTGCTAATTCACAATGTAAGTTTCGTAGGCGACTAGATTCGGCAGTGAACGTTGGGATATTTCGATGTCATTTGTAATGATTTATATGAACGAATGCAATGATTGTTGTTGTTACTTCGAAAGAAATTTTAGGATTATTGAATGCTGTTTATAATGTGATGATTGCTGATAATTATTGTTGACGAAATGTAAGGATTGCTGGATGTAGTTTGTAATGTAGTGATTGTTGCTCTGGACGGGTTGTAGCGACTGGTGTGTTGATTTAGATCTATATGGGATTGTCGTTGCCACCGGACCGTTGCCCAATTGTAACGCGTGTATATAATAATAATAATAACAACAGCTTCAGCTTGAAGGCTTAAAGTTGACTATTACTATCCGAAAATAGTCGCCAACGAAACTTAGATTGTGGATTGGTGGAAGTTCTTTGTTGTTTTAAAACTGTGTTTTTATTCAACAAATCCTCGTGACATGAAGATTCCTTAAAGTGACTCCCTCCTCCGTGAATTTTAAAAGCTAAAGTTTTCACTTCAGAATAAATACATCACAACAGGAAAACATCCCCAAAAGGAGGGGCGAGATGAACAAGCTAAACCTATTTATATACTCAACTAATCGCCTCGCTGAAGTACTGAGTTACTACGAAAGATGAAGCGAAGAGAACAAATAACTTTCTGAAGGGAAACGCCAATGTGTGATTGATATGACGCCCGCAATTCGTTAAACGTCTTGATAAGAATCAAATTAAACGGGCGGATCATGGCCTTAGACAGGCCGCAACCGGACGGTAATAGAAATTGAGATATTGACAAAATGAATACAAAACTTTTACCCGTACCACAGGAAGATTTGGGGAAGGAAATAGTGAAAGGCGGTTACTGAGTCATTCAAAAATTTGTTTAAATATTACCTGATCTAATTTCTGATAGTTATTTGCAGAAGAACATTATGAGCTGGGGCATCAAACATTTGTAGATCTCTTTTTCATGATTAGGAACATATGGTTAACATACTTTCTTGCGTCATTACAGACTTTATTCCTCTAACAGCTGAGAATATCGGTTTTACCGATCCACTAGATAAAAGCAAAGGCTCTCACAAATTGATCTTCTACTGCAGCTTACATTCAGTGTCATATTTCGAGAAACACTGACCATACTTCAGCTACTTTGCCAAAACGAATGAATGTCATCTTCAGGAATCCGAAGTTGGAACGTTGAAAGTCGCCGTAGTGCTAATAAATCTGCGTGGCAACTGGAAAACGCATTCTATTTACTTAATGAATAGCATTGATAAGTTCCAAGAAGAGGAAGCCGAGGTAGTTGAGTGCATTTTGCTTATATGAAACTTGGTTTAAACAAATCCGCTGGCATTAGAAAGAAATGTTTAGTGATACATCAGAGAACAAAAGAAAGAAGAAATTTTCCAGCAAACATTAAAATGCATCGAACCCAGTAAGTATTCTAATCTAAATTAGCTAAAGGTTGATGCTCAAGAAAAAGTTATTAAAATCTCATGAGAGGAGCAGAGGAAAAGGAAATCGCGGTGATTCATCGAGTTTGGCCCTCCGGATAACCAAAAGGGCGTTCGACTTCGGTAAAAGCGGTTCCGGGCTCGATTCCCGGAAGCGACTCACTAAGTACTACTACTACGGTTCATTGAAGGATAAACATATCCCAATAATAACGACGTGCCAGGGACTCAAACTCAGAATACCTGCCCGGAAAGTGGGAGACCTGGGTTCGAGCCCGAGTCATGTCGCTATATTTCACACCTGTTTATCCTTGGGTTTTAGGCACATGAGTACATTCATTATGAGTGATATCTGAAAACATACGAACATTAAGACCCGGTATTGTAATGTTTACTTAAATGGGCCTAAACTAATGTTCACTTTAGGACCCGGTATTATAATGGTTCTTAGAGATAAAGTAAATATTATAGTTAATCTACAAGCTAATCCATCATATATAAGGTGTATCAACTATAATCTTCACTTTAACTCTAATTAACTATTATAGTTATCTTGACCCTCCGTGAACCAAGTGGGTTTAATAAACCCCAGTAAAGTAAAAATCTCTGTAGCTCCGTAACAAGTGACTACTTTTTGTTTCCTTCTCATAAAGCATAAAAAAGTTGATTTTATTTTACGATATTCTTTTATTATAATCTATAAATAGATAGAAAAACTATAGATAAATGAAATAAATAAATAATTACCCATTCCATAACTAGGTATTGTCCGAGAACCCCACATGGGTCAGGATGTGACATTTATTGGCATGAGGGTTAAAGTCCATTACAAGTAGACATTATAACGCCGGGCCTTCGTCTTTAAGATGTCGGGCCCACGGAAAACCGGTAGAGAAGATCCGCAATGATTCTCAAATAAGAACGCAAGGGACACACGAGGATTCGAACATTTCAGTGAATCAAGTGACGGTTTCCGAAAGCGTTCTCTGAATGCGATAAAACACGCGACGCAACCGCTAGCACGAGTCTAGGATAGGAAAGGCAATTCCATTGGCCTTGAAATTCACTGCGATCTCGAGAAACCAGATGCTGTCAGTGCCACGATGATTCCCGAGCAGCGACACTCGGATATCGCAGCTAAAATATTTACCGTTATTAGCGCAAAACGCTTTATTGAAAGATACCGGGGAAGAGACACCGATTCCATAACATCTTTCATTTTAAATTTCGCTTGTACTTGCTAGAAAACTTTCACGATCGTACATATAAGATATACATAGTGCAAAATGCTAACTTTTTCAAGCTTTCGGAATGGATTGTATCACGACGTGCAGGGGTGCCGAAGGATAGCTGTTTATGTGCCGTAAGATTTTCTATAATTCTTAACGATTGACAATTTATAATTGTTCTCGATTTAAAAATTTTAAGATACTGTATTGTCTAGGTCTATGTTAGTACCCTGCAAGCCGCCTTTCGGCGTCTGGCAGGGGGTGCATGCACCATGACTCTATTTCCCTAATCGATTACTTTCGCGTATCGTTCGCGGAAAAAATTAGTTCTTGAATCGATTGCTTCTATCATCTATTTCCATGATCTTTCTCGCAGTATCGGAACGGCCTTTGTAGCATGGTGAACGCATAACATCGGCTACATCTTCTATGAAAGTACCTTCTCTGAACGCATTAAATACATCTATCTTTTGTTTAAATCTTCTATCTTCTAGATATTCCCACCCTGCGTCCTTAATCATCTATTTCCCTGATCATTCTTATAGTATCAGAACAGCCTATGTAACATGGTGGATGTATTATATTGGCTACGTAATCTCTGAACGAGTTTTCTATAAATTTATCTAGTAAATTAATCCTTTGTTGAAATCTTCTTACTTCTAACATTCCCATCCTTCGTCCTGCAGTATCTGTATGCACTCACTAATTTATCGTAGCAATTCTTCACAAAACGTATCGCCTTTCGCTGCACCTTTTCTAATTCTTTAATACAACACTTATCGGCAGGGTCCCATACACTACACGCATACTCAAGATGAGGCCTTTCTATCGCGAAATAACATCGCTCGGGAACTTTTTCTTCGCTCCGATCGACTATTCCCTTAACGAAGCCGAGTTTTTTAAGTGCTTTTCCACATATATTATGGATGTGAATACTCCATGTTAAGTTAGTGAGAGTTACTCCAAGATATTTCACCGATTCTACTGTTAATAAGTTCTCCACGGAAACTACAAATAATCTTTAATGATAGATTTTCTTTCGAAGAAGTTAAGTACTGAAAATTTGTCTACATGTAGCTGTAATTGCCAGATATCGCACCAAATAGGTGGCTTCGGTTTAACGTAATTCAAGATTTGCATTCTTCACGGTTTTTAGTTGTATTTCATATAGATTCAGTCTGAAACAAACACATAAAAATGTGAAAACGTACACTTAACACAATAATTTGCATCATATCCTCCATTTTTTATTAAATAATTTTTTAATTAATTAATTTTAAGAAATATTAGAAAATTTGGCGCGAAGTAACTCATTGTATATTGAAATGAATAAAAAGATCGAAGTATTCGCTCGACAACAAATTTTAACGAAAATAATGCCAAAGAATAGTCAGCATTATTCGTCGAAACCCGCTGCCGCAAAATATTCAGAAAAAGGTACAGTGAAACCTGTCTAGAGTGATCACCAACGGGACCATCCAAAAGACGTCATATTAGACAGGAAGTCACTACTGCAAGACAATTAATTTTAGCTTTCATGAGATGTTAGGAGATGTCTATTGCAACTAACTAATTAAAAAATACCCCAAAAATAATTTTTTCCAAAATATACATAATTTAAGTTTAAGATACAAAAACAAAGAAAGAGAGAATGAAATTAAAGACTTGCGATAAAATAGACTGCCTCACAGATGTTATCTCAAAAAAGACGGAGATTCCATATTTTATACATTAGCAAGGAGAAACGCATGGTTCACATGGTTGAATTTCGATGAAGAAATGAAAAAGTCTGCCGTAGCCGGGAATCGAACCCGGGTTTCCCACTTCCGATTTTTTTCGGTCGATTCCCGGCTACGGAAGACTTTTTCTCCTTCATTTCTTCATCCATATTTTATACGTTTTTATGAATCCATCTTAAGTTATTTGATTTTTGCATACCTTAACAAATCGAATCAGGAATTATCAGAAAAAATTCAGAAAAACCCATTCCAACTATATTTTTTTTAAATCTGAACGTGAAATAGAAACTTTTTGAAAATAATGTTTTCAGAGAAATATGAAATATGAGTTACTGTTGTGCATTGGTCACTTTAAAGGAAGTATATTTCGTTCGTAGTTTCCCACTTAGGTGTACTCTGGTCACAGTAGAAAGATGGTCACCATATGTAAAAAATATTTCATTTAATTCATATAAATTCTGCGGATAAAACTGGTCACATTAAGCAGACAGTCATTATAGGGAGTTGGTTGCATTGAAAGGTTCTTTCGTATATCAAACTTACTTTATAAACGGCAAATACTATGGAATTTTATAACAAAGAAATTTAAATTTCCAAATTGCAGCGTACACAGTAAATTCGTTGATTTACAAATATCTAATTCACCGACAAATATCATGCTGTTTTATGCCGATTAAGTAATTTGAAGTGAAATAGAATAAGGATAGCAAAAGAAATTGCCAAGCGTTGCCAAGAGAACCAGTATAATCTAGGAGAGATTTACTTACTATTATCTGTATCACACAGATAACAATATCATAAACTTGATTAGACAAATAATCGTTCTTTCGGGAGAATTTCAACGTGAGAAACATTAACCTAATACAACTATAACACAGAATGTGAAACCCCGACTGAATTATGGACTTAAGGACAAACTTATTATACGTATCATGATGTAAGAAACAGACACATAACTCAAAAACGTGTTTAAATTCAAATTAAATCAGCCTTCTAATATAACACAATATCAGTTATTAACTGTTGAACTTAATACAGTTGGAATTCCGTTGGCGAACCACGTTCAAATTACTTCAGATGATATTCTCTCCAACCGCATACTCGATGAGCTATTCGTGATGACTTCTTCGCTGCTACACCCATCTCTATGGCTACACCGCCGGAGACGTCTGATCCGACCACCTCCAACTCATCAGCAGAAATGCGCAAAACAAAAGAGGGTGGAATATCGGATTGCCGAGAAATGCAAAGGAGAACCAATAAATATGTTAGGTAGCAAATTATCGGCAAAGGAAAGTAGGTCCAGATTATATTCCTTCACCTTTTAGAATATAAGAAATGACACACAGCCAAGACTAGCTTTGGCAGTCTATCTGATTGATTATGGGCAACTTAAGTATGAAATTTAAACAGTACGAGGAAATACTTGGCAAAAATTGAAAAAGTGGGAGTAAACCGCCACAAAATCAGTCAAAATTCAATTTAAAACCTGATTATTTCTTCTTAGGCTGTAATACTAGCTTTCCATCACGTCAACCCTTTCTTGGGCGTTATTATGCAACGAATTCTTTTTCCCAGTTTATTTAGTTACTTTTTACATTCTTCAGGTAATGAAAGCAATTTTCTACATCTACATTAGTACCCTGCAAGCCGCCTTTCGGCGTGTGGCAGGGGGAATACTGTGATATATTATATGAAATACGAGACAATTCAGACTCAATCTCGCCCTAATAAAGTTTTCAGGGGTTCGTTTAAACATCGCACGGATAACAGAATACTTTACAACATTATCTGGACAAAATCATATAAGAACGATTTATTCTGTTTAAATAATTATTTCACGTCCTTACAATCCCTGAATTTTAACGCAAACTGCATTTAAGTTGAAAAAATAATCAAGTTTCTTAGTTCTGAGAATCGGAAAAATTACAAACTCGTAGTGCTAACGCTGTGGTGTAATTGCCAATATTCGAGTAATGGATACGAAATGGATTTTTGTTTGACGATAAACATCCGCTCAAGTTAAACAAAAATTATGAAATTGAGAAAATAAAAATTTTAAATGAAATTATTGTCGAATGATCAACACAATTCCAGTAGCTTGCACAGTACTTATCTGTGTAATATATTTCTTGGGTTCATTCAAATTATAGCATGCACGGAAAAGTGGAAAGGTTATCTTTTTCCGGCAAACGAGCCCCAATTCTTCTTTTGATTAACAAACTCTTCCTTGATTGCTTCCTAAAAGGTCGTTGCCGAAAGAATGACAGCACTGATGTTCTAAATATAAACTTCAAAGTCACAGTAATAGTTGAAAAATAACACGGTTGATAAATAAAGAAATACGCTCTGTAAAAATAAAGCTGTAAATTGATAAAGTACATAGCTGGAGAGTAAACTATGAAACTTCTTAAAATGTACCCCAAATGAAATCAATATCAACATCGCGACGGAGAGGCAAATTCCACAGAAATTAAAAAGAGAAAAACAAAGTGGGTCACCCACTATATAATTGCTATTTTTACTTGATATGGTATTCCCGCTACCATGTATTGACAACTGGAATATTTATTGTTCGTCTTCTGGTACAGGAGGGAGAAAAATCTAGGTTTCAATAACTAACCTTATCGGTCCATAGCTGTAATATTACGAAAGCTACGGAGGATGATAGTGGAATTAATATTAATCTCTAAATATTGATTTTTAATTGACTTCTATGAAAAGTTCTATGGAACAACTTTTTCGGGGACCTTCTCTTTGCATAACATTCCGATTCTGCGAGAAAAATCGAAGGCGAACTACCGCACGCCTCATTCCCTTACAACTGTTGGTTGTAAATGGTGGAGAGGAGGGAGTTCTAACCAGCTGTATACCAGAATATGGTACCAGTAGCCAGTTATACTGAATGCTTAAAAGAAAAAGGACAAAATGGAATACTTTTGACAGTGATAATTCACCATCAAATGGTATTTCTGGTAGATTTTCCTCTGATTCAGCTGATATGAATAAATCGTATATATAAATGAATACTAATGATGCGATCATCAAAATTTCACTGCGACCTAATCTGGATTAAGTCAATTTTTGATTTTGAATCACAATTCGAAGTTAATTGTATGAGAAATATAGATAAAAATTACAGCCGACGATTCCTTGTTCGAAAAACGCGCAAGACTTCTATTCCAGAAAAGAACAAACGATCGAATCTCATTGACAAATGCTCAAGGGCAGTATAAGCGAATCTACGGGACTCAAAATTTCAGCGGGAAAAGTTTTTAGTAACCCAGAACTATAAATGCACTGCCCCTGTTATATTAGAATTTACTTACACTTAAAAAATTAAGCTACGGAGTGAAAAATGTGGATTCTCTTAATTATTAATGGTATTTAATAATTATTTACCTCAATTTAAGCATCATCGTTGACATAATAAAATAGACAATCAATTACACTCAATGGTTTGCACCAGATTGGCACGCATGTCATTAATATTTGTCGGATACGGCACCAATGCCACAAAGGGCTTGCTCCAGGGTTTGATTAGATGATAAACCGATACCTTCTCATGTGCCTCCAAACTCGAGTTCCATCTGCCCGTATACTGCTTACGGAGTTTTTTTTAAACCTCTGAATTATTTCCATCGGTTGAAAGAAACAATAGCGAAACGCTAACCAAGGCCGTGACACCACGAAGTATTCTCTCCTGATTATAACTTTCAGGCCATTTTGAACTTCAGTCCGTTTAATTTTATGGGATCGATCCCCCGAAAACAAAATTCGTCGTTATCACTTTCGGAACTGTTTTGCGGAGATCGAATCGGTCCATCTCTTTGTTGTCTGCTTGACGACTCTCCCCGGGGATCGGATGACGTCACTGCAAAGCATAAAAATTATCATATCGCTTAAACAAAATGGCGGCGGGTCAAAGGGGAGTGGCGTGGGCATTCGATCACGCTCTTGGGCCGTGCATCGCAGCCGAAGCACCTGAACGCCATCCGAGATATCGCGTGCACGCAATTATGTCATCCAAAGGCTGATTCAGGGAATATATGCTCATTAAGGAACTGATACTGCATACGAAGATTTAAATTATGGAAGGTTTAGAGACGATTATAAAATTCTATAAATCCTGCTAAATCTCAGGCTTGGTGCTCCCAGATTTCAGTTAAGAATATAGGAGACAAGATAATAATGATCATATAAATATGTAAACTGACTATTGAAATAAATGATCAATCAATTGATTATAATATGGGAGAATGATCTGCACTTGCCTCTCGGAAATCGCGCTCGTTGTTTAACATCAACGTAAATTCCCTGCAAGTTGCTTTTCGGCGTGTGGCAGGGGGTGTAAACACCAAGAATCCCTAAAACGACGTGTCCTCGCATCTATTTCTCTTATTCTACGCTCGGATCGGCAAAAGTAGCAGAAGGGGATCGCAAAATACCGATAACTGCAAATGTACTTTCTCTGAATTTATCAAGTAATCGCAGACTAATTTCCTTTCTTTTAAGGATTCCCAATATGCGTCTGAGAGCATTTTCGTTATGCTTGCTTTCCTGTCGTAGTATTTTTCAATCGTATCGCCTTGCGCTGCACTTTCTCGAGTTCGCGAGCGAATGTTTCATCCGCTGGATCCCATATGCAAATTCCAGATGGGGCCTCGGCGAAATAACATCGCTCTCAAGCCTTTTCATCGCATCTACCTGCAATACGCTTCATAAAACTGAGCATATGTAGCAAAATGTGCATATGTTATGGATTGTAGAGTTCCGCCAAGCTATAAAGGTAATATAGATATATTTTTTACGTAGCAAAGGCGATTAGAAAGAAATAAATGAGAGTAAATATTAGTTTAAAATTCCAAGTCGACTGTGAAGATATCCTAATAATTTCTGATTTGTCTTTGTCCCTGTATTTTGTATACTTACTTCGTGCGCATAAAATATTAAGGTGATCGATTTTATAATAGAATTCTTAGTGATAAAAGAAGGAATGGCAGAAATAAGGTTAAAAAACTTTCGGTTAGTTAACAAAACTAAAGCTGAGAGTTATCTAAAATAATAATCACACATAGAATCAAGTATATGAATAAAATGTGCAACCGTAAGTACAGAGGAACGAAATTAACTATCATAAGATCGAGAACTGAAAAAAATAATGATAATGAATATCTATAAACATTTTACGTTAGATGTAAAAGACACGCAAGATATAACAAACAGCGAAGAGAAAGAATAAATCATTAAACACTAAAGGAAAAAACGAAACAGATAACACAAACATTTACAGTTATACTAAAATGTTATCACATAATTTCCTCTTCGAAGGCGAGTGAGAGTCGAAAAAATGTTCCTCTATCCTATAAATGAATCCATTTTCCTACTTTTCATTAATGTCTTCGAAAAGAGTTCGTAACTGTGGGGGTAACCCCCCAAAGCTTTCAAAATCGTCTTTGCCTGAGTTGAGATTCTGCAGATTATCTCTTGAATCGATTATGCAGATCATTCAAAAACGATTTTCAGAAACGGAATATCAGAAACAGCATGCCTTATTTACAAAGAGATCAGGAAAAACCTCATCGATATATTGGGATAAAGATTTCCACGATTGGGAAGTGTTCTCTCTTGGGATGGGAGATGTACAGATGAGGTCCGAAAAAAAGTAGCATTGGCAAAGGAAGCTATCGTGAAACGAAGGGAACTGATGAATAGAGGTCTAGATAAAGGAATCAGGAAAAGATTGGTAAAATCCTTGGAGTGGAGTGTACTGTTGTATGAGTTTGAAACATGGACATTAAGAATGGAGATCATTAAAAGATTGGAGGCATTTGAGATGTGGGTATGGCGTAAATAGTGAGTTGGGTGGAAAGTAAAAGAAGCACAAGTATACTGGAGATGTTCGGGGAGGAGTGGGTTTTAATAGAAGTAATTAAGCGTCAACAGAGGAAATGGGAGGATAAAATATTGAGAGGAGAGGGATTGCGAAAGAAAGTAATTGAAGGAAGAATGCAAGGGAAAGGACAGAGGGGAAGACAAAAGCAAAAGATGTTAGATGGCGTAAAAGGTGGGGTAATTTATCAAGAAACGAAAGAATTGGCATTGAATAGGAAGTATTAAGTCACATTAACCTACTGAAAGATGGAACACTTTTGTATGTATAAATAACAAGGTAAGAAAGTCACTCAATAAAGAAATTCTGAATTATTCAATAACATTCTTGGGGGATACTTGACGAAGGTTCTTGATTCGTGTCAAACAATTCCATTGGAGTGTAATATATCGACTGCAAGAATGGTTGGCTTAGGAAATAAACTGCGGCAACGACTGCGGAAGCTCTAATAATCTTCAGTATCGTAGATAAAATTAATCTAAGAGTTATCTCTCCAACACCTTGGCTAAGCTACGAATTGCTGCAATAGAGCAGTAGAAGGGAGTATATTAAAGTTCAATAGAAAATAACTCGGCAAAATTCCCGCTTTTGCGAAACACCAACATTCTGATGACACATTTTTATTTTCTTTTTCCTTCCTATTTGTGTTTGACATCACCGTTCAATCGGGGAATTTACGGATTACAAAATTGCAATAAATGTTCACCTCCGACTACCGATCGAACATTTTACGCAAAAGGAGAAAAGAATGCAGAACTAAGGTCGATTCGATCAAAATCTGAAATCTGCTTGCAATGGGGCTCAAGAAACATTCTGCTATTGCGGACAAAAAGCCTAGAAAGACGTACAACATATTTCGCCAGCGAAAATGAAGGAACTTTGAAGCCTCTGCGGAATCCTAAGCTAGCATGTAATACGCACAAACTGCTCCTTGCGAAATTGTGCTTCGTAAAATTAAGCAGCAGTTTGATAGGCGCCATATCGAGCTGTTGACCGAGGAGATACTAAGTACGATGACGTCTTCAACTATCATCTCGCCTGCAGCTTGAATCTCGTGTGCACCTAACGATTTATCGAATGAATTTTGTTACAGAGCATCATCGAAAGGATTGGATGGTCAATTATATCTACGCTTTCCAATTGCCCATCCAATTTGTCCTATAAGAAAAATCGTACCATAAATTATTAGGTGTATACGGGGCTTAAGTCGGTCTCTAAAAGCTTTGATACGACAATCCGTTCCTGAATACTCGAAAAACTGGAATAGAGTTTAGGTTCCAGCGTCGTGTTCAGATTAGAGAATTCCAATCTGAAGGTTTGCTCCAATCAATGCGTGGCACTTTTACTAATCGATCGCTCTTTCATTCTTTTAACCAAAGAAAATAGGAGAACGAGAGAAAGGCAAAGAAAGTGAGAAAGCAAAGGATCGATTTTTCCGAAATGAAATTTCGCAAAATGGGCTAGTCAACGACATTCCTTGCGTTACTGCATCACTCAATCCCATACATTTAATTTATCCTTTCGCGAACCATTTTCTGAGTAAAATACCAATCAATTGTAAGACCAAATATACAAATTTTAGTCACAGTCACAGATGATTCATGTCTGACAGTGAGATAGAATCGAAAAAAGCAGGCCAAGAGACCAAAAATTGTTTTTTACAGCGAGGGACTAGAAACTTCGCATAAATATTCAGAAAAGATTAGCTTTTATGATCCTGTATTTAATTCTTCGTTATTTGTACGTGTTAAAAGGATACAGGGTGTCAAACTTTGCAAATTTTCACTAAAAGGATATTCTCGGATTTTTCGGAGGAACCTTAAAGTTCATTTCGATGTAGACGCTGTTGGAGGAAACAACGACGTTGCAGTATTCTGGTATGATTCCTTATGTTTTGATTTGCTATAGATTTTGAGCTCAAAGATAGACCTCTGCTCATTTTACATAAAAAATAGCAGACACCTTTTCCGGCCAATTTTTGAGATTAAGTAAGGAAAACAACTAGGAAAACGGAACCGAACTATCTTAGTCTTAGACTACGTCAATGTCTGAGGATTCTGAGTGTAGAATCTGAGGAAACCGTTTCGATTCATTTCGATCCCTGAGATTGAGGTGGAGTTTTCGAGGGCTTGGCATAGCACGACTGAGCGCCACGACAGTTACTTGAATTAACTTTTTACATTACACAATGTCGTCCACATCGGGATTTGAACCCGTAGCTGCTGTTGAATAAGTTGAATAAGCGATAAAGCTACGAGTAAATAAACCGTCATAGAAATTGTAAAAGGAACCAAAAAATTAAATGTAAAGCAAGAGTTTTAGCTAATTTGTAGGCAATGGTAAGAGGATGAAAAAGTTAAGCCTGCGCCAGGCGCGTATCCAGGGGGATGGTTGACCGGCTCAACCACCAAACAGTTTCTACAAGTATTTATTCAGAGCACAATTCACAAGGAACTTATCAATAAATATTTGGACGCTTAATACTTTACTTTATAGACAATGCTTTCTTATAATGAGATTAGTTCACATTACAACGTAAATGGGAGATTATTGGTTACAATACTTAAGTTCAACCCCCCCAAATCCACTGGCCTGCGGAACAAAAAGTAAGAAATGGAAGAAATGAGAGCTAAGCTAAATTCGGCAGGAGAGAGGGACGGCCTAAAGATCGTATCAAAGCTAAAACGTGGCTAAATGCAGAAGGCTGACTTTCCATAAGGCGATACAGGACATATTGTGTCGTTTAACGTACATTATCTTGGATTCAACTTCAACAAAATTCCTAGCACGCTATATTTGGCAGCTAAATGCATGGGATATTACGAATTTCCAGAATATCCGGTAATTTTAACCAGTGAAAGAAAAAAGCATGGAATACTCTCTCAGTAAAACGAGGACGAGCTTCAACACAAGAACAGAAACAGTCGCTATGGCGCTGTTTATGCATTTGCATTATTAATGCGAATAGTGATGGATTCCGGGAAGCGAAGGCGGAAGTAAAGGAAATTCTTCTTCCCCTTGTCTCCCTCAGGAGCAGCTGTCGTCTATTAGAAACGAAATCGTATGAACGGAAAATAAGGTGGATTTCGAAAAGTAAACATTACACTAAAATCTTCTTATATAATACTAATTCTACAAACCTCCAAACGAAAAATGTGAATGAATGTATCAGGTTTGACCTGATGATGAGGTCATGCAACGGAATGAAGTCGTTCCTCTGTTATTTATGATGTTTAGGAATTTTCATTTTCCAGCGTTTTGCTTACCCCGGGATTCCAGAATATCAAACGTATTAACCTAGAATACCGTGGGTGTAATAACTGCTTATCTTATAGTCTTATAAGAAGTTCTGAAATTTCTAAAATGGCCAAAATAAAATAATATTCCAGCGAAAAATACATATTAAAATACTAGTACGTATTACTAAAAATAATTCTAAAGAAAAGAATTCTATGAAAAAAGAAATTCTATAGAAATAAAAATTAAAAATTAATTCTATGAAAATTTTTCACAAATCCAAAATATAATATTGTATTGAAAATCGAAATGCATCGAAAAATTGTTTAAATGGTTTAGAAATTATAAATATGATATAAAAATACGCTCGAAAAAAGAACATTAGTAATTCATAATATTTTATTAAACAAGAATTACTGTGGCTTTTACAGCACAATACCAAAAAAGACGGTCACTACTGAGGCTTAGAAAGCTCTTTTCGATACTAATGACGTAAGGGGAATCGTCTCTAATGCACTCGAGAAAAGAGAGACTTTTTTTGTTCGTAACCTCCAAGATTTCTCAAGGAATAACTTGTGTGGAAAATAGACGTTTGCTTTGATGACTCTTAGCACACTCATTGAGTGTGCTATCCACACTCAGTATCCACAACCCAGATAATAAGCTAGTTTTCATATGCCCAACGGTCCACGGTTCGATTCCAGACTAGAGAGAGTTCCCATAAGAAATAAAAATACACTTCATTTCATCGGTCACAGCCTATACTTCTTTCGCAAAATTAAATCAGATAGAATAGTAATACTCTAATTCTTATAAATTTAATAACTAAGAAAACAGACTGCATAATGGAAAGAAAATGCACTCTAATTGAATCGGTAGTCATTATTGGTCGCGATCAATTAATTCACGAAACTTTTTTTTCGAAAGTCATCGATAATCTTACAACAATTTTACCAGAAAACTTCATATCAAACATCAATTTTTAAGAAAATCATTTGCCAATTATCTGTACAGCGAGCGAACACACACACATTGTTTCAACATCTGTTAGTCATTGAAAAGATCACGTAGATATCCGCGCCTTTAAAAAATTTCGGAGTAACGTCATACGCAGAGCCACGCCGCCCTATGGGTGCATCGCACCAGGGCGGCTGCATCTTAGGGGCGGCAACAGAAGCGTAGCAAACCATTATTATTACTAGAATAACATAATTCGTTGTTTTCTGTGTGATACACACGACTTATCTGGGAAAGATAATTACGTGAAATTAAAGATTGGCAAATATATAAAGAATAACTCGAGACGAGGAGGGAATATTTGTTTAAGATTTAATCGAATGTATTTGTGTTGCATTACAATTTTTATTAGAAACCCACAATTAGTTGCTAAGATATGTGTTATACAAATCATATCATTTTAACTTATGCGCGTTGCGATGAGAATGTTACTCGAAAGTATTCTGAACTATTAACGATTTACCATTCCGTATACTATTTAAATACGGAATGTGCATTATTAATCGTTATTGACGTTTTATAACCAATATAAGCTGGGAAACAGAGCTATTATAAAACACTGTTTTTTTAAGTCTTATAAAATAATTTTTACATGCAAAACAATTACACGGAAATGTACGGTTTTGGCATTTAATTCTAAGGGGCGGTACATTATGTTTGCACTTGGGCGGCTGATAGTCCGGGAGCGGCTCTGGTCATACGCCTCGGTACTGTGGCTCCCATGACCGCCCCTGTCTCAGGACGGTCCTGACCGAGACGTCTTACATTTATCCAATTTTCTATACAAGAAATCTTTGCGAGCATTTCCTTATCTTCCCAAGAAAATGACAGTGACCCAATTTAAGTGGAAAGGGGTCGAGAAGAATAAACATCTGTCTGATTGATTATAAAGACATTCGAATGGAGGATACGCGCAATCCGCTGATCCTGCGCAACAATTGCGTGCTTAGCGACGATAAACATGGCTATACTTAAATGAGAAACAATTGAAGCCTAAACGCTGAGTTACGGTTAAGTTAAGCTATCAACTAAGCACCGTATCCAAATATTTTAGCTGTTATCGGATAAAAAATGCCCTTTCCCGTAAGATGCAGGAAAATCTATTATACTGTCGAGTATTACACACTGCATTGGTCAGATCAATCTGGCAGTCCAAGCTGAAAGCTCAGGGCCAAGTAATACTTGAGAAGGAAAATACTATTCGTTCTCAAACGGCGTTTTTGGTTCTTGCATAGGGACGGAGGCCTTTTAAAGTAAGTACTCAACGCTTAGATTATATGCACAGAGTCTTTATTCGTCCATACAATCAGTCTTTCTTGTTAAACAAACTTTATGTCCAGAGAAGAGGGTAACATAAAAATCGGTAACACGTAAAATCACGATTCTAAAAAGAATAAATCTGATTAAGAACTAAAATAAAATTATCGTTTGAAACATTTTCTATTTGCTTTTAGAAATTACTAGCATATTTTAGTTCTCCCAAAGATTGGGGAATGGTGAATAAAATAGCACGAAAGAGGCTAAAACCCAAAGAATAATAGGTGCGAAAAAAGTGGGGGACCTGGGAAAGAAATTACATTAAAAATGGAATATTAAGGCAGATAAACCTTCGGAAAGGTAGAATACCGTATGTAATCAGGCGTATTTTAGTCAAGGTACACCAATCTAAGAATAAACCGTTTCATGAACACACAAACAAACAGCCATGTCCTGGCCATGATTCGAATCCGGGACACCAGTGTTGCAAAGTTAGCACTCTAACCACTTCGCCACCGAGGCCGGCGTTCAAATCGAAGTGGATTTCATTCGGAGTAGACCATTACCACTTAGTTTCCAACTGTTATTGAAAACCGGGCTTTATTAGCGTAAAACTCGGTAAAGAAACCAAGTTAGGTTAGCAAATAAAAACACCTGAGTTACGTAGATCGAGTCCGCGGTACGTCCAAAAATCAACTGACGATTCTCGAGGGAGACTCACAAACAGATGTCGACTTTGTACTTTGAAAAGACGAGCAAAGGACGGACGGATGAGAACGAACCGGTGGAAACGAGCCACGAATGGCACAGATCCTTCATCCGAACGACATAAAATGAGTTAATCGAGAAAAATAAGCGAAGCGTCGCCTTCAGCACTGATAAGCCTCTGCCCTCTCATCGCCCACACCATCGCTTCTTTGCTTCGGTCATCAGTAAGAAACACCATTACCATTATAGGTTTTTGCCGTCATAAGGACAGGAGGAATAGACGGCGGCTTTAATCTAATTTATGTCTCCTGTAATAATATTTTGTTAAACAGGAAGTCGATTTGCATTCTGGTGTCGCGGAGACAGAAGTTCTCAAGTATTTGTTTACTAACTTTACTTGATTACTAACGTATAGTATACATACAACTACATAAGTTTTACTGATCATTTGCAAAAATAAACTTATAAATTTCACACAAAGTAGACACAATAAATGACTTTACAATAGAAAAGAAAACGTGTTTAACTTTGCACAGGGAGGAGTGCGCCTTAATACCCAAGGATAAACAGAAATTAATGTTCACTAAATTATGGTTTACTAAAATAAAATAAACTGAAATATCGTGGTTAGAGTAATAAGAATAGTCAGGATTGAATCCATAAATTGTGAGCCATGCATAAGTACATCAATATCTTCCAAATTCATCTGATTCATCTCAAGGAACATTTATTACACTCTCGGATTATTCAGCAACGACACAAAGACTTTTTGCAACCGCTGTGATTAATCTCACGCAACGCGTTCCGCTGGAATTTTCGTAACAAAGAGCGAGGAAACTGCGACTTTGGCAAAAAAAGGCCGCTTTTCAGATCAAAACAGTGCGTACATGCGAAAATGTTGTCACTTCATTTCCCGCATGGAACACGCGTGCTTGCAAAGAGTTCGCTTTTTCGGAATCGACACGGAATATCCGAACAGATCGCCAATAATGTAATTTAGACACGCAGAGACACGGCTCAGCGTCGAAGGCCTTCATTAGGTCGACGAATTCAGAACGCGTTCTCAGTTCGACAAAGGACACGGCGGATTGCGCGCATTTTTGATTGCTGAGTGCAAAAGTAGGAAATTGCCAGATTTCAAAAGGGCAATGAAAAACAACGACAGGACAGATTCTATTGTTATTACGCATAATGTGCAACGACAAGAAATCTGATCGACGAAAGCGAGAAGCCTTGGAAAAAAATAACAAGAAGAATTCCGCGGAAACAGATCTCAATGATTCCATTTTATCGCCACACGTAGTTTTTTATTGCTCGATACTGACCTCTTTTGTAACCTAATTATTTGTATTTAATGTTCTTTTTCTATTTGAAAATTTCTTTTGTCTATTTAATAATGTTTCTGTACCTTTTAGTTTGCCTTTCAGATCTGAATTAATCTGCCTTAATCGAATTTTAATTAAGTATCGATAGGTTTCGCAGGTTTCTCACACACCCTTCTCGTGGGTGTTTTTCTGTTGTGGAATATTTTTCTAAGTTTAAACTTAGTTTTTAAACCAGCAAAGTATTTTTCTTCTTTGCACTTATTTACTTACCCATTTTAAATTTCATACGACGAATTGTTAGATATAAGAAAAACTTGGCAATCGCAATCTCACCCTTATACATTCGTATTATGATTATTATTATTATTATTATAACGGTAGTAAAAAAGAAAGATGAGCATCGATTCACGCAAAGAAAATGTCGGTTTTCCTACTATGTCCATGAATGGAATGAATTTCATTTATACCTCGGTGCGAGATAGAGGAAATACTTCATTCATTTGTTCTCGTCTCCTGGCTGTAATGATATGAAAGCCGCTGATGTATGAATGATGCTGAAAAATGGCATTGATTAATGTTTCTCCTTTTGGAATGCTACGAAAAGTGTTACTCATAATGTTATTGTGCTTCCCCTTTCTCATAGCATTCTGCCTCCGTGAGGAAAGCGAGAACAAACTACCTCACTCCTCATTCCTCTCTTTAAAGCTTTTCGTAGCTAATGGAGGAGGGATGAGGTCCAAACCACCGTTTGGGCTGAAGATTGTACAGTAAAGAAAATGTGAGATAGTTCCATTGAATTTAATCATAAAATATGAGTAGACAAAGAGATAATGAGAAAAAATTTTGAAGGTATACGTAATTGAAGAAGTTCAACCTTTATTCCAAAGTGGGCTACAGTAATTTAGAGCAGTATTTCCTAACCAATTCCGTCGCAAGTTCCACTTTTCATCTCTTCGGGACAAGTTACTGTAGTGCAAGGCATAACAGAAGTCGATCAGTATTTAAAAAAATAACAAATAGAAAGGGAAATAAGTTGGTAGTATTCACACTATCCATTTGATTAGCAAACGTTTTTCTTTCATTCATTCCGTGGCTCCGATGTGTTTGCGTGCGTCTTTTAGTATTTGCTTAGTTAAAGACAATTTAACAAAATAAGAGAACGATACTCATTCGGACGCAGAGGTTTCTAATTGCTACGAACGCAAAGCAACTGCTGAATAAAATTACAGAAATTGGGCGAAACGTTTCCATACCCCTAATAATTGCTAAATTGCTTATTTTCATAGTGTTAAGGATAGAATCTCATAATTTTTTAAAAAACTAAAGGGATGATTTATAATAATATTAATATTTTCGTTACGATCGCATCCAGACTGTATATACTGTATACACCAAAACTGTATTGGCGACATACCAAACCCAAGAGCATATATAATCTATTTAAAAGTTAAACAGAAAGTAATAAGGTAAAACTTAACACACGCAATGTCACTCCTCTTTCCTTTGGTTACATCGGTGCATCAAAATAGGTGAATTATATTACATAAAGGTATAATCATATCTTCAAGGCACAAAACTGTTTATAAAGGAGATTATTACATAGAATTTACAAAGGAAATGGACACAGTCAAACATTTCAAGTGTATATGTCACTACTCTCTGGTAAAATACAACACTATATCCCGCAGGATATATCAGTATCAGTAAGGAATTCATTTGCCAAATAATAACACCAACTCGATAACATTTTAAAAATATTTTCCTAAGATCTTAGCTGATAGTTACGATACTTTCAAAGAAATATTTGTGGGATTTTTTCTTCCGCAGATAACTTGGTGTACTTGGATACTCAAGTTATACAGTCGGGTATCCATACATTAGCAAGGGCTAAAGTAGCGGATTTAAATATATTTATGCAGAGGGAAGAGTAAAGGTAAATAATAATGCATAAAGAAATATGTACTATAGTTAGTTTTAAAAAGAGGCAACGATATAACGATGATATGATTTAATTTGGACAGGAGAAGGTGTAAGAAAACGAATAATTAAAATAAGATAACGAATTATCTGAGGGTGCATGCGATGAGAAGGTGGATAGAATAATAGCTACAGGTTAAAATGGGCTGAAACGTGGGTTAACTGCGAAGATAGCACTAAATGCTTATAGATAAGGTAACGAGAGAAAACAGACGATAAAGATGTATATGTTACGAACGGGAATCTCGGTGGAATATTGTCTGCTACATATTTAATGTTGTTCTTCTAATGCGTTATTTATGTTGCCGTGGCTATTTAGCGATTGATTTTCTATCCTCCCTGTGAATAACTGCTTTGCTGCTATTACCTGGCTTACATTTTCATAGAAAATATTTTTCTCGAAAATATTTTATCACCTTGCAAATTTTGTGTTAGAGCTGTTTGTAAATTGTGATAAGTCAGTCTTTTTACTGATAAATTTGTAATAACAAGACTTTATCTTGCAGTTACCTACTGTACATTCGTGTCTTTGTAAAAACTATTTAATTCGAAGTGTGAAATTTGAATTCAGACCGTTTACCTTGCTGTTAATTGTCACCGCTAAGAATCAGAAGTTTTTATCCCCATAAGTGTGATTTTTTACGTATTTTTGCGGTAAATACACACTGAGGACCCTTTTATTCTGTCGTTTGTCTATTTCATTTATTAACCTCAATGAAGAGATGAGTGATTCAAATTATCTGCCACGTACCTAAGTTTATCGAGCATAAATTTGATCGAGTTATGCGTGATATAACCGGAGGCAACTTTGGAATAACCTGAGCCTTGTCAAGGTCGCTCTGTGATGTACGAAGGTGCTTTTTGAAGGTCGGCCCTCAACTCTACATTTTCCGGTTCCCATCTCTCCCCGCAATCCGTTAGTTTAAAATTCCTTTTTGTTTGTGTATTTCTTTCTTGCATAGCTAATAAGATAGGGCATAGATAGGCCTAAATAACTAAATAATAGATAGGAAGGGCGTTAATCCATTAAAGGGCACGGCCGACTAATTTCCTTTCCCTGAGCATCCCTTTCGTTTATTTCCCTCTGCTCTCCTGCGGATGGAAATTTCCACTCGGCCCTCCTTTTCCTCCCCCGGGGCTGCACATTTTCCGAATGAGTGTCTCGGTCTTTTTCTGCTCCCCCGCCGTTCTCTGATTTGTCAAAGCATAAGAAGTGTCGATTATATCCGAGGCGCCGCTGTTCTCTCCTCTTTCCCTTCCTTTTCTCCTCTCAATGCCGAAATTTTTGCATTTCGATTACCCGAGAGGCGAAAGCTATCCTTGTACGGAATCGGGCGGGACGAGCCTAAAAAGTTCTACCGTGATAGAATCCCGCGCATTTGTAGAAAAAACACCGTTGTCGAGGACGGAATCAACTGGTGAGTTATATTTACAACCCGGTTGCGGAGAAGTCCCGCAATGTGGACGCCAATAGAAGCAATTGATGCGTGACGGCAGATTGATTCCTTCGCTATTGTCTTAATCTGCGAGTTCATTGTGTATACGACTCCCGAGAAATAAACGAGTGACAAAGTAATGCTCGAACTCGGGCCTTCCGGGTACAATTACAATCTGAGGTGGCAAACACATCGGTCTAACTTTGTTAAGAGGGAATATTTGCAGGTAATGTAGTGGTGGCTCTGATTTGACGCGGTATCCAAGAGCGCCACGGTCCTGGAGGACCCACCCCACCACAAAGCAGGTGTCAACTTAAAGGAAACTTCAAGGAAAGGAGTGCTTTTTGCTGAGGTTATCCTAAATCCAATTCCTCGCTGTTTCTTCGACGTTTTCTTTAGAATGGCTTCCCTTCAGATATAAACGCCAACTTCAGTACAATCATCTCGTCGATTCCACCTTAATGCTGGGCCGCGTCTGCGGCTTCAGAGTATACTGTTTCTTGCAATATTATCAAATAACATTTGACATAAATCCAAAATTGTTCGGTGAATCTTGCAATGGCAGAGTAGTTATTCATCTTTTTTACAGCATTGGTAACCAATTTTGTTTACTATTTTTTGGAATTAGTTGACATCAGAATCGTCGATAATTGTTCGAGAGGACAGTTGAATTCGAGGACATTCATCAAGGGCGACAGAAATTGTTATTGTCACACCTATAAGCAATACAATAGTTCCCATTTGTAAGCATTCCAATAGAATGTACATTGAAAAGCCGCTGAGTGGCATTTTATGGAGAAAAATGCATGGAGAATGATCGAAATCTGCGCTACCAATAGCTATAAATAAGAAATGTTCACAATAGAGCGAATATATTTACGTATATGCTGCTTTCTGAGTAGGTTGTGACCTAATTTTAGTGAATGAAGATGTGAAAAACTCCCCTGCAATAAATAAGAGTGGAAGGAACCTTTAAGCAACTTAAATTTTAAATGTAGATGCAAACAGATGATACGACTCAGCCAAACACACCTACCTCTTATAGAGGGCTGATTTCACAGAATGTTGGTTGAATTCTATTGTGTATAGAATGAGTTAAAAAAACAGAACTTAAAGACCGCAGAGCACTAATAAGAATAGTGCACATGACCTTCCACACGTTATTCTACAGTTTTCAAAGACGTAGGAGGCGTCCAATCTGACCAATAAGTGAAAATACGCGTTTCCCATTTTTCCTGAAAATCTTCAAATGTTGAATGATGAAATATCATTTAAGGAAAGGTATGGAAGAATGTAGGATTCTTTAAAACGATTTGATTCTTCGTATTACCATTAAGCAAAATTTCACCGATAATAGTACTTTTTGCATGTTTAAATAAAAGGGCAGTCATATACATTTGTAGTCCTATCGGATTCAATTTCAAGGGTAAAATGATTAAACGGAATAAAAGATAAGAGCAAGGATACTCGGAGGTGGTCCTGCTACCATATACCCCTTAAAGGAATACTTTTCAGTTGTCATTCGGTTAAGGATTGAAGATGAAGAATGCTTTAACGGAGTGTTCTTCATCATCTATTGAAGTCAAAATCGAGAGATTCCTTTCGTGTATATTACATACTCGACGGTGGTAAAACATGTACGTATGGCAATGTCAATGTATGAAATGTAGCCGCGCATCGCTGTTTATTTATTTTGTTTATAGCGATGCGTGGGGCATTGTTGAACTATTGGCAACATAAACGAACTAAAGAGTGCGATGAAAATTCCTCGATGAATTCTGAGTAATATAGTTTTACTCGTCGAAATAGAGTATTCATACAGAGATTTGCGGATTACACATACGGGTACAAACTAGAAGCCCTTCAGAGTGCTGTTTTCTCTCTAAGAGGGAAAGCCAGTCGAAAAATGCAAGCTATTTTCATTCCACTTTCAATTTCATTCGAGTCCCAAAAATTACGCCTCACGGCACAATACAGATGCCAAATATAGCTCAGCAAAGACGGTCATCGAATGATGCCGTTAAACTGGATCTGCGGCCGCATTGGAGACTTCTACTCCAGAAGATTGCGAAACTATCTTTATGATTTCTCGACGTGTTCTCTTTCCCCCTTAAACTTAAATCAGAGATCGCGTGATTTTTCACCAGCGCACGTGAAACCGCGAGACTGTAAGTGAACAAAAATGAACGATTTCTTTTTGAGGAATGCTAAGGGAAGATGACCGAAAGAATCTTGGATTCTCCATGAATCTTCAACGGGGATGTCTGTAATGGTCATGGCCGTAAATGCAGACCTTAAACGCACAAGCATTTCTCCAACCGACTACATCCATCTTTCTTAAAGAAAAAGCGTCTCAAAGAGTTAACGCAAGAAAAGCTTTCATCTTGAAAGATTTCGCAGTTTTAATTTTAAAAAAAGTTTGCAATTCCTTCAGCGGACTGTCACGTTCAAGGAAAATATACATCTATCGCATACACGTTATCCATTTACTAAACATCGACTTTAGGAAGTAGTTGAAGAGCGCTTCTTAATATCATAATTTCTTTAAATTGCAGGAAATATCGATAAAAAATTAAAAATCTTTTATATAAAACAAGATTCTATAATGACGACGACAAAAAGATCAGCGAATCTCTGGAGTAGAGAAATATGATTTTATATTTTCCAAGAATCTTCACTATGAATAGAATGCTGAGAGGATGCCGACAAGAGCCGTGGAAGGTTGCGAAAAGTACTCCATAGCCGAAAAACGCTTTCTACTCCGAAATATTCCTTCCAGTTCTGAAGGACGAATCCGATGCGTGTATCATGAGCGGTCGTTAAATGAAATAAAAGGCAAGGGATCTTCCAGAAGTCATAAAATCGGTGGGAATGAGAAGCTAGCGATTCTTTTTTTTTCAGGACAAAACCCTTTCAGAACAAATTCGTCCCTCATGAAGCACAAAACGGCAATAAACAGTTGTCGGACCCCAAGAGCGTATCTAGTCTAAGTAATCGGATGCAGAATATCGGAAGTGGCAGGTTGGATGGAGTAGAACCACTGGAGACGGAATCCGAGGCCGTATGATGCAAGCGGCGGTGCGGCCCACCGCAACTACGGCACTCACTTCTCGTCTTCCTCCACCTCCACATTCCGCCAATGGAAATGGAGGCCGCCCGGTTCGTGGCCAATAGCAGAGCCGATAGCTGCAGACACACCCGCCACACACCTGCCGAGCCCCCTTGGGAAACGGCTGCAAAAGCTCGTTTTCTCTGCAACGCAGCGTAACTAAGAGGAATTCCACGAGATAACTAAACTCTCTATCCGCACAATTATTGGCAAGCGTTGCGGAATTGCGAGGGCAAAAATTCTTCCTGTGCGACCTTCGGAGGTTCATGGCAATGTTTGCACACATTCGCGAATATTCTCGAATTGTGCAGAGAGAAAATTTGATCGAATTCCGCCAAACGGAAAGGCGTTATGAAGAAAACGACTTTAACGACCGCGCTTTCTCTCTACTCCGCGGTATAGCTAAATATTGTGATTAAAATTATGATATTGCGGATCAAATGAGTTCCTTCCCCAAATTAATTTATGTACAAGTTATGATTCATTAATTCCAATAGATCTAAAATTCGTGCCTTGGACCAACCTGTTATAATCAAATTGGTAATCATGTCTCAGTTTATAAGGCTACGGAATTTAATTCATACTATTAAAGTTTTCTTCGAAATTCTCGTCACAGTTAATACAGGAAGTCTCACATCACGTGCTCCCTATTGACCTACACTAATTCCTTGTTTGTGCTCTATAAAAACATGTTTGACTGTACATTATTTTCACTAATTCACGAAGATGTCATTCGATAATATTAATTTAACGCATTGATGATTATTTTAACTCTACAAAAATAAAATTATAGTCGTTAGAAGAGGGAACATTTCTGAGACACCGATCACTGTCTTGCGAACTGTAATTTTTCACAATATGAGATTAAGCGTTCCAATTAAGTGCCTATTTATTTAAATCGATGAATATGCTCAGGGCTGTGCCACGCAATACAACAAAATGGAGGTGTGAATTAATACAACTTATTCCGGAAAGAAATACTAAACAAATCCAAATGAAATTACACTGTCTCCACGAAAATACCCTCAAGTCAGCTAACGAAATAAGAAAAAAGTCTGAGGAGACGAAATTGCCCGACTTTTCTCACATTTTTCTATCCTTAGGATCTTGCCACGGTGCTTGCCCTTTTGTGCTAAGTTACACCAAATCCTTTTTTATTTGTAAAACACATATATGTGCATCAGATATATAAATAACAGAGAAGAAAAATGACAATTTCCCTTCGTAACATCAATTTCATCGTAGCATTCTAAGGAAGATCTCAATTATTTCCATCGTCTCCGAGTATATTAAGACAACAAAGCGATTCCCCATCTCGTGGAGCAATACAAAGATTTGTCGTGTGGTTGTGGAAATTGCCAGCATCAGTGAGCGTTAAGTCCCACCTTTTGAATATTCGCGAGGGCAGATTCTGTGCAGGGAGGGTTCCCAGGAGAGATCGGTGTCACTAGATGGCTTACAGACAGAATATTCGCCACATAATTTACCGCAAGAATATGTAGCCTAGAGTATTTTACGAAACTTATGCCTGACGTAAGTATGTCTGGGAACTTATACTAGCTTTAATTTTGTGGAATTCCCGATACAATAAATCCGAACTTAATTTGCAATTAACGAGGTGCATATATTGGGACGATTTCTAGAAGAGAATCGATTCAGAGAGAAAACTTCAATTAAGAAACTCTCTGCTTTATGATAGTTGTTTATAGATAATTTTATCATCTGCCACATCACAGTTCACAATTCCACATATCCGTAGCATGTAATACACGTATTGATGGAGGGCAGTTCGAAGATTTATTACGTCAGCAAACTCAGTAGCAATGAAAGCCAAAATGCTTTCTTTCCCAAGGTTCTCACAGCACAGCGCCAGGGGCGTTTAGAAAGTATCTGTCATGCAATCAAACTCATGAGCAATAAAATATCCAACCGACCAACTTGAAAAGATCGAATGCATTTTCCTCTGCTCAAACACGTTTTCATTCTCAAATTTTCACGCTCATTCGGCAAAATGGCACTCAAAAGTAAGAGACAAGAAAAAGAAGATGAAAGAGGACAACAGAGAAATGATCCCCGCGACTCACTAATTATTTCTTTCGTCCATCCACCGTCTCGTTAAGCTGAGATTTGTAAGGAAAATGCGACAGCTGAGAACGGCTTTCGTCCGCACGATTCATAATAAATGATAGAGACAGCTGCGATTGCCGTTGCCTCGTCAAAGGGTCCTATCGCTGAGTTTGCACCCAAAGGGTATGAAATCACAGAAAGCAGGTTTCCTGCTTGCTGGTAGTCGGCGCCGATACCAAGTTTTAATGATCTCTCACAGAAGAAGCTGGCTGAAATTTGTTGTCAGCGGCTACCTTAAGTCTCTCACATTTAATGCAAGACACATTCTTGGCGCTTGTGATCGGCGCTGAAAAGAGTCGCTCCTATTTCTTCTGTTTTCCCGTAAACGATGCTTATTTCGAGTGAATCTGGAACATTATCGCGAATCCGCGCACGATCTTCCCACGCTCGGATCAAAAACAGGAGATTTGTGGAGTGATAACACAGGGATTGGCGCATTCAAGATAAAGCATCGGCGCCGACTACCAGCAAGCGGGCAACCTGCCTTCTTCGCCTTCATACCCTAAGGCTGAGCAGGTTTCATTCACATAACAGTGCTGATTCTGACCGTTGTCATTTAAACATCAAAGCGAGTACTATTCGAAGATAAAATATCGACTACCAGCAAGCGGGCAACCCGCTTCCTTCGCGTATCCAAAGAAATCGATCCGAAAAATGAGGAAACATCGGCTTTCGCTCGTGGATGAGGCCCTCCGTGGAGGAAGGCGGTTTTAATGAATTTTCGCTTTCGGAGGGGCGAAGAGGAGGCGTGCCCTCGCTCCGGTCGCCCCACCACTTTGCCCGCCGCATTGCACACACACACACACTCACTTATATATATAAATAAATCCACAAGTGGCCGACGGTCGGCTCACGAACTTGCACGTGGAAAGACACGGGGTCCGAGAGAGTTAATTACTCGAGATAATTTCGCCGGAGATCGAGAATGAGCTTCGCGGATGTTAATCGGCTGCTTGCCCATCAGCAGGTGGCGTCGGAGGAGAGGGCGGGCGTCGAAGGGGAGGGGGACGCCCCGCTGCTGCAGCGGGAGGAGGGGAAGGCGGCGCCGCACCGCGATGCCGCGATGGATCACCTCGCACTCGAGTTCTCGGACGACGAAGACGCCATGTGTCCAGAAGAAGGAGTCCCGTCCAGAGGTGAACTGTGGCCGCAAGTGAGTATTGCCCTCTTTTCTTAAAGTGCTTCTGCATAATGACGGCGGACTGAGGGTTGAAATAAGTGAGAATGACTTCCGTATTAGAGGACGGAATAAATACATTGCATCCCTTCCGATTGTTTCATATCGCTAAATCGGGCGGAATGTTTGTCAATTAAAATGCCTCCGTCTTCGTGAAATTGTCCGTCGCGAGAAGTGATTAAAGTCCGCGTTAATTAAAAAGAGCGAATCATTCAGGCGGAGGTAAATGAGAAAATTCTGAAGCGATTATTAAAAAAATCACTGTTTTCTTTTAAAACATTCTGTCTTTCCTTCCTTTATTTCAGTTTCCACTGAGCTTCTTAAAATCTGTAAATATTGTAGTTTAAAATCTCACAACATTATATATCCATAATTGTACAAAATTCTGACAAGAGTTAAATGAAAGATGGGACTCTCTAGTCCCAATTTCCCCCAATAAAAACGTATTGTATTGTAAATGAGGTGGTGAACGATTAGAAACCATTTTCTTAAATAGAATTAGGTACACTTGCGCCGATTTTATCCTATTATACTATTTTCTCCAAGAACACATTTGGAATTCGCTTTCTCAAGCATCGGCCCGGAAATTAGCAGTAACAGAAGTTTAGGTTTTATAGGAAGATTCTTAATGCTTGAATTTCCAAAATAAAAGGTGCTTTGCTTGCCTTATAACTACACTACGCTTGGGTTAACTATAGATGCATCGACCAAGGTATCGAAAAGTAGTAATTTTTCTTCCAGTTTTCGCTCCGGTTATACAACGAAATTTCGCTTCAGTTCCGGTTCCACTCCAACCGCCAACGTAGAACCGTCTTTTTCCCTTGCTTCAACTATTGTAATACTCTTCAGATTTCTTAAAGTTATGTCACAGTATCCTACAATTAACAACAGAACTCAGGAATAGTTATTCAGTTAAACACGTTTAGTTAACCCTCCTCCAATTTGACGTAAGTAAAATATGCGCAATTGAGAATCCAAAGTCGAAACGGATAAACATCAGTTGTCACTCCGGATAAATAACTGTATTTTCCGATTTCTTTTTAAAAATTAAGTTCAGACTCGATGCCATGGTATCGACACATTCACTATTTACCAAAATGTGTCATAATATATTCTAGTCAAATCTTATTTTAAAATATCAAAATATTTTAAACGGGTCGAACCATCATCTATTTAAAACAGTACCCATTCATGTTTTCGACTCGCTATCAAATCGCCACCAAGGCCGAGCATATTTTACAAGAAGAATACGAGTTATTTCTCGGGTGTCATAATTGCAATACGAACTTTCGCTTTCACTGAACTTTTATTCGGAGCTGTCAGGAGGGGTAATTATGGCGAATTCAAATCCGCGGGTATTTAAGTCGGCGCCAACTCTGACAACTCAATGGGGCGAAGATTCCACATCAGCGCTTTCAAATGCTACCTAAAGATCGTTAAGGAAGCTAAAGAACTGCAATAAAAAAACCTATAACAATTCTTTAGATTCCCCAACCAGGAGGTCTTAAAAAAGTTTAATTCCTGTTATCATAGAAAATGTATTCCTAGAGGCAATTCTTACCGATTTTCTTGCCTGTTGTTGTGAATTAGCGAAAAAATACAGACGACTTACTCGATTGTCGTACTTAAGTGAAAATTTAGTGAGTGCTGATAGAAAAAATCAATTCAAACGCAATTAATCTATCTCCTAAACTGGCAAAGTTTCTGAGATCTTTACAGTTCAAACATTAATCACGGAAAATGCTTTTGTCCTCATTTTTCTTTCTTTGAATCATATGATGATAAAACAGATAGCAATCTGATTCTTAAATTAGCCATCACAGTCGATTACCTACCAAACCTTCGAATGCAAAGCTATTTCTAAAATAAAATGTTGAACTAACAATTTCAGTGTCCCAATCACTCTAAACTCGACTAACAGCAACTTTTCACGACCATCCCCCAACGGCTCTCCTTCCATAAAACACAATCGTCCCTTCTCATCATCAATAGTATATATACATTACATTTAACAGATCCTTACTTTAGGGGAGAGATCTGTTATGCTCATGGATCCAAGCCCGTTCCGGGTAAAGCTGGTAGTCTATTGAGCCTGGGCCCAAGGCTAACTAGAGAATGAAAGAATTATTAGTCCCCAAACAGCATTTTTTGCTCTTGCATCGGGACGGAGGCCTCTTAAGTTGCTATGTAGTGCTTTGACAATATTCACCAGTCTTCTTTGTCCCACAAAATTTATTTCCAGAGAAGAAAGTGATTAGCAACACAAAAAATCAAGATGGTTTAGATTAGTAGTAAAGTTGGAGTTAAAAATATTTCTGTTTGCTAATAAGATATCCTTTCATAAGTTTCTTTATCTCTAACGCCGCCAGTTTTCCAGCAGCTTCAACATTTCCAAGGATATGTTGGCATTACTGAAGAAACGATAAGAGGTAAAATTAATGAATTTAATCCTAAGTGCATCGTAAATACTGATTCCCGAACGATTTCGAAAAGTTGGGGCTCGAGAGCGAAAATTTCTTCATTTCGAAAACTCGGGTTGGGTTAGGGCTCAATTATGAGCGGGCAGGGCCGGCCCTGGGCCGAAATTTTCAACCCATGCAAACTTCTACTATAGAGGCATAACCAAATCAGGACTGAATTCTTTGTCACGCTTGGGAATAATTTTCCATCGAATAAGTCCATCAGGTTTACCTGAATTTCGCACTCTTTCATCTCTTCATGGTAGTTTCAGTCTGTATATTCAGTTTTGGATCGATTCGCCGCTTCCAACTCTCCGAGATCTACTTGTCCTTTCTCCGAAGCTTTCATTTCTCTAATTCAAGGCTATACTTCCCACGAACTATTTCACAATATTCTTAGTTTATTTCAACCCTCTTCTTGACGAAGGTCGATTTATTACCGACTTCATTCGACTTGATTTCTGCAGCGATTATCTCTCTTCGATTTGCTTCGTCGATTTCCATTTCGTATTAAAGTTAATCCCACATTGCATTCTCTTTTTGCGCGTTACTTCAGCAATGTCAATCCAAACCATTCGTGGATTCTCAAGTCATTTTTCGACTTAAAGTAAAGCTATTATTTCGTCTATACATTTACTCTTCTTCTGTTTCTTCTGGAAAGATCATTGCCTGCTTCGCTTAGATGCTGAAGAGGGTTGAGAACAGTGCGGAATCCATAATTATAAATTATCTTAAAATAAACTTCGTTTCATACAAGTGGCTCCTTAGATCAGAAATGGAAACACAGATATCTGTGTGGAAACTACAAAGATTTCCATTTCTTATCTATGGCGTTCCACCAAATAAGGCTAAATCATATCGATTATAAAAGTGGCTACGTATTAACCCCTGAACTATTTCATAAAGGATGTAAAATAGAAACCGGTTAATACGAAACCGGTTAACACGAATAAGAATTATACGATGTACACCGTTAGTCGGTTTCCAGTCCCATGCCTTTCAGAACAGTGATTCGTTTAACGCGAAATAATAAATACATGAAAAAATATTATTATCTTCAAGAAAAATATCCTCACAAATTTCTTCGAATAACTCTAAACGGCATTTACAAAATTATTTTTTTTATCGCGTTCACCGTTTAAAAAGTGTACATATTTAATGGCCGTAACTTCGGATGTTTTTCGATACAAGAGATGATATTTACCCGAATAAATGCGGAGCAAAAAGCAGTGGGTTGCTTTAACGAGGAATTCGATTAACACGTGATTCGGTTAACGCGAAATGTATAAGTTGGTCCCGTACATATCGTATTAACCAATTTCCGATGTATACCGTGCACTTTATTGGATTTAATCTTCTCCTGAAACCTTCCTTCGCGTATGTCTTTTCCTACAATTATTCCATAGATGGACTACGCATTCCTTTGTTTATTTACGTCGTAAATTTAATTGCTAGCGAAAACTATGATTAAATTCATCGTTATCTATATAGACAGGCTGGTATACTCATATTGGCGTAAGGGATGAAATTTAAACTGTATTTACCCAATCGGTCACTGCCACGTCACTCTCGCAATTTTCAAACAATTAGTTCTAGCGTCTTTTTCGCCAATTTTTCAGCAGTACCAGATCAAGCCATGTACCAGGGCGCGCGCTTACAATTTACAACTTCATGGCAAGAGTTATCTTCGACTTCATGGAGCTAATTTAACCAAGGTTTAATATTTTTTCTTCAATCAATTCCACCTCATTTCCGCCTCCTTTGATATGCTAATGGATTAATCGCAGCGATTCTTAATGAAACGCCATTTATGACTCGCCAAATTAAGGTCGTAATCGCCAATTACTTTTTGCTCGGAGAATATTTAAAGAAAAAACCTCAACTTTCCGTGCATGACGTCGAGAAATTTTCCGGGATAATTCACGACGCGATCGGATATGATGACGTGCTTTTAACCAAAGTTTTTCAACGTTCGTCGTCAATGGAGTCGACAGAATGGTATAACCGTACTACTTTAATTAGCTAAATACTTCAGCAATGGCGTGCCTAGTTCTTCAAGTGATATGTGAAAAGAGAAGTTTGACTATATTAAAAAGTAAAACACCTTTAAAATACAATATTCGTGGAAAAGTATGAGTACTTTGAGAAAGTATTCACGATCGTAAAGCAACAGTGGCGATGATTAATTTAATTCATTCTGAGCCAAGTTCACATCGAAAGACTTCTGTATTTCGGAATTAATGCAGTATCGTACGGTTGAGGGGCGTCCATGCAACAGGTGGTCTAACGCAACGACGCCGGACGGACAGTCTCCTGCTGAAGTCGTTTTGTGTACGGCGGAGAGATGTTAAAAGCGCTCGGGAAAAAATGACAGTTTCTCAGATAAAAGAAACTCTTCTCCTCTTCCCAGAAATAACGACTGTAAATATCCTCACAATCTCTACTAAAATGGACATGAAAGACCGTTTCTTTTATCCTTAGCTGAATACATTTTTGAGTTCCGATACCATTCGTCATACACGAATAAATTAACACCTCTACATCTTATGAAATATACTTAACAACAGAAAACGATTAAACGAATGCAAACTTAGCCGTTAATATCATTTACTATTTTTCTAAGTACCCAAAAATTTCGGATTCAGAAGACCCTGTATGCAGAAAGATGAAGGCAATACATAGCAATCGCATGTTTTTATGCAAGAACTACGGTCTGCAATTTCCATAGTGAGCAAAATCTTGCGATAAGAAATTAGAAAGAGAAAATGAATCCATATCCGAGGACATTAGGAGCCCGTGCTGTCTGAAATAACGGAAACGTTTCCTTTATGTTAACAGTTATATTTCTACATTGTAGGAACTCTACAAGCGAATTTCAATATTTTAGTGAAAGCTCGCTCATACATTAATATACGAAAATGGGAGCGGATTTTCATCAATCTTCGTTATTTTACGCCTTAAACTGTAATCTATCATATTCTTGCGATTATTTCACATTTGCTGTCAAATGTGTCATTTATACCAACATTTATTTGATATTTTTTACTCCTTTTAGTATTTACTAATGCATCATTCCCGATCTAGCGGCCGATTTAAATTAATTCCGAGGATTCGGAGCAATTATTGTAGTAACCGAAATTTTATTGATCCAAACGTAAACATCGACAAAATTTGTTTAGTAAATTTTATTTAGCCATTTTTGATCGTAAACAATATTCAAAGATAAAAATGGTTATCTCTATTGAATGACTTTACAATTAATGTTCCAAATTTACGATTACTTTTTTAAAAATTACGTTTATTTCTAAAGAAAGATTTCTAACAGACATCAGATACATAAATATACAAACGACGGTGATTATGAAAATAGATACAAAATAGATACGAAGCAAGGTCTTCTTCGTTGTTACACCAAGAAACTCCTGAACGTACGGACTTCTCAAATGAAGCACTTTAACGGATTATGAGAGAGAAATGAGGAATTCGAAGTGTCCACTCTGTGCAGGCGATTGCCTCACGGCGCTACTGTCTGCTCTCAATGTGAGAATCATTCAATGGAAAAACACGCTCAATGGTGGAGCGACTACCGCTCATAAGAGAGTTACTGTAGTACATTAGAATTTGATTATCCGAGTTAATGTGGACCGGGACCACCTCGGATGATACTCCATGAAAAATAGGACTATGATAAAAAAAACTCGAATAATACGAGAGGGCGTACGTAAATTATGAAATAAACACGCTTTTTTCATACCTCGCCGTAGAACGACGTATTAAAAATTAAAAAATTACGTTGTTATCAAAACTTAATGAAACAAAAAATGTTTCTCTTTTCCTTCATAATATATATAT
>KZ308376.1:430577-466726 GCA_000376725.2 Ladona fulva
TATATATATACATACGTCAATTATGCAGATGCAGCTCTTTTCTCCGATTACCTGCAGATTATTATGTCGACGTTTGCTATGCTGAATTGACATGGTTACAGCGAAGGTAATTTAAGCTGTCCGCCGGCACACGTGTTAGTAAAAAAGGCAGAGCACACCACAAATGAGTGCGTAGGATAATGCGGAAGATCGGTAGATCGGGACTCGGATAACCGAGACAGCTGAATTGTACAGGCCGGCATGTCATCCTGCGAAGACGCATCACGCAGGACGCGGATGAACGGCGGGGCGCCCACTTCCAATTTCGCCAATTGCTTCCTGAAGATGACCTCCATTCACCGAATTCCCAGTTCCACATCGAGAAATGCTGTTAAATCGATAGTTTAGGATTTATTCTGGTGACACTGAATACGGATTAAAGGAATATAACCATTTTATTTACACGAATACGTCTTATAGAAACACAACTCGCGAGTAGGGTTTCGAAGCAAAAGAATCATCTTCAGGTATAAATGAAGACAGTAAAAAAGGAAAAAAGATGAGTTAGGGTTGGGATGGCGTACATATGTCACTTGTTTACTAATCGGCACGCAATGGAATTATTTTGAGTCGAGAAACTCTTATGGACTAGTATTTGTAATTCATTTTCGCTCAAAACAATTCAGCTTCAAATGAAATGGTTAACTTCATGACGAATAATAGGTTTTCGTGAATTAACTTCATAACTAAGCCCATATTAGACGCAATGACAAAAATAAGGTCAGTATCTCATGTTGGTTTGGTTTGTTGGTGCATGCACCCCCAGCCACACACCGAAAGGCGGCTTGCAGGGCACTTACATAGATATAGACAGGCATAGAAGTCTACATGGACCTGGTTAACACCGTGTAAGAGCTGGCAGATTATTGGGTACGGGACGGAGTATACATTGAGAATCCCAATGAATAACAGGTGTGAAAAAATCTGTCAGAACTTTTTTTCACACCTGTTATTACTTGAAAAGAATTACTCGTTCTCAACAGCGTGTTTGGTTCTCATAGAAACGGAGGACTTTTAAAGAAGCTAAGTAATACTTAGATAATGTTAACAGTCTTCTCTGTTCTATAAGATGATTGTCCATGGAAGAGGATGATCACGAAAATCACGATAATAAAAAGAATAAATCTGATTTAGATTGGAAACAGAATTATCGTTTAAAACACTGTCTGTTAAATTTTAGAGTTTACAGGCATTTTCTAGTTTCTGTTATTTCTACAGCAGCTTCAACCCTACGCTTCAAGAGATTTAAAAAACTGTTTTAGGTACGATAGAAAATTACAACATTTTGTATTCACTTTTCTAACTACATCATTTGTTTTAACTAAAATTTAAGTTTCTTAAGATATTTTGGCATAACTTAAAGAATAATAGAGCTGAAATAAACGTATCTAATCCTAACTGCATTTTTAAGACTAATTCCTGGACTAATTAGAAAAGTTCGAGCTCTGGTCGTTCTGGTTAGGTTCGGGCTGAATTATGAACGGGTCTGGCCGAAAATTTCGGCTCAAGTAACCATATATTTGGCACCTCATTATAACTAATTTTAGGTCCTTTATTTCATCAAGTCACCATTATTACTAATTTTAGGTCCTTTATTTCATCAAGTGTCACGAAAATAGGAAGAGAAAAAGGTGTTCGAGTTGCACGCCTTAAGCTTCGACCTCCTCGGGTAAGACTAAGGGCAATAAATAGTTCCTTTTTTACTCTTCTAAATTGAAATAAATAAAATTGTTAAACTATATGAATGAGAAATATTGTTTAAGGAACTTTATGATTTCAATCACGTTCACTGACGAAAACGTTTACGAAAAAACTATGACGAGTTCATCCAGCGAAGTTAATTAAAGAGAGAAAGTCGAAAAATTAAAGGAAACTCAAAATACACGAGAAGCATTTATGATGGGTAATCGGATGTTTCTGATAATTCCCAGGGGTTTCGATAAGAAGCTGAAAATGTTTCAAAAATTTAGAAAGCTGCCAATACCAATTGTTGAGAAATTGAAAGGCATTTCCTTGTGCTATATCATCCTATAATATTTACACCTGACGATGTCAATTCGTTGAGGAAGATAGTCAATAAAAATCTTCCGTGGAAATTACGAAAAGTTCTCTCTTTTAAGATGTGTGAGCAGTTTCACAAAGTCGAGCATATTAATCTAATTTGACTTATAATTTTCTTGCTCGTCAAGTTCTTCTGATAAGCTACTTCTGATACTACTCAAACACAAGTCATGTCAGACCGAAAAAAGGGAGCAAAACAGTCTTCGAATCTATATTCTAACATATCTGAATTCAGACCTCGGCATTTTAGATTGGGATTGATAATGTTACATGTCATTTTGAGCCTCGTCCCACATTTCAATATTAAGAAAAAATTCGATAATAAGATATTGTTTTACATTAGCATAAAAAAATCCAGTACGAATGGAAAAATTCCCAAAAAAAACAAAAATCTAAGCTGAAGTAAAAGCTAGAGCTGTTGGTCTCGATTCCTTCGAAGTATGGATTAAGAAATTGCTCTGATTGGTGGTTCCAGAAGACGATGGAATTACGGAAGGTAGAGTTTTTAAAGTTGTCGTGGAATAATAAAATAAATAAAAGTTTACATTTACATTTAAACCCTGCAAGCCGCCAATGACACGTGGCAGGGAGTTAAACGAATCCGGCGATTGAGATATTGCAATCGATCGCAAAAGATGTCATTGGGAATGAAACAGAGAAATACAGGAAGCAGAAAGGTGTGGGAATGAGGATAGAGTGATATATGACGACGAAATGACGACAATTCTGCGGAAGGTCAGCGGTCGTCGGTGAAAGTAGAATTCAATGGACTAACGGAATCGAGGAGTTAAGGGGTTGAGCAAGGGATCAGCTAGAAAAATGTGGTTGCCGTTTTTATCTACCACCTACTTTTGTACTCTATGGTCTATTAAATGTATCTTTATGGTTGAGGAGGAGGGAGAGGAAGACAAATTACGTCTTTTAGGGGGAGGGGCGAGAGACCAATCAAAGAGACTTCTCCGTAAATTCTAAACACTCATAAGCTCCCTGGAATTTAATGGGAAATCAGTCTCTCTCAATTCTACGTCGCCACTTGTAACATATTGCTCTAGTTCTTTCTTAAGTACTTTAGTAATAAATATTAGTTTACTATATTCCACCGGCCTACAATCGACTTTAGAACTCGAATCGACCCCTAACAATATCATTTAGAGCCCTGGGGGTCGATATCGGTATTGCGATAAAGCAATATATCACACGTTGCAACAGAATTGAGAGACTTATTTCTCACAGAATTCTAAGGTTATGATGTGCGTCTCTGAGATTGCAGATGTCCTCTAATTAATTCCCAATCAAAAATGAGTAGTTTTAATATAATCGCCTTTGATTGGTCTACCTCCCTGTGCCTTAATAAATGTGAAATTTATTTCTCCTCCTCCTCAGCCGCCAAGATAAATTTAGTAAACTCTAGTTAACATTTAAAATTTCCTCCACACACCAATGTTTCAGTAACTAAATTCATCAAATATTAAAATAATTACAAGATATCAATAATGTCAATCATGTTTATTGACAATACATTTAAATAACACAGAAAAATACGACTGGTATCTTAGTTAAGAACTACAATATAAAATGAAATTTCAGGAATACTGAGGTATCTCGACTTGCGAACCGCTCGACAAACGTACTGTCTTCTCACTCCATTATGACCTCTAGATAGGAAACGAAACGTACATAACTGTGTGCTTTGCCTTTTATACTTACATGAGTATCGGCACACCGCTTGAATTACCTTTGCTGTAACCGCACCATATCAGTTTAGCAAAGACAAGCAAACGTCGGCATAATATAATGATCGAAGAAAATAAGTGAGAACTGTATTTTGACAATTAAAGTAAATATTATGAAGTAAAAAAGAGAAATATTTTACATAAAAAGTTTTTAAACCAACGTGAATTTTAATTGTAAATACACGTAATACGACGACAAGGCATGAAAATAGCCTGTTCAATTCATTATTTACGAACCCAAGACAACACTTCCGTATTATCCGATTTTCCGAGGTGGTCCCGGTCCACATTGATTCGGATAATCGAGTATAACTCGGAAATCGAGATAACTGTAATAGAAAACTTGGTTTCGAGACATAAGATTTTGAGATAACTAACTTGGAATTGGAATGAATTAAGGTTGTGACTCTGGAAACCAATCTAACAAATGTAACACGACACAGAAGTACAATATATTAATAATAATAAATCCAATTATTCACGTTAATACATTGCTATGTTCATTCCATCGAAAATCATCAATCTTATGATAATATTTTTCGTCGTAGTCCTCTCAAAATGTAATTTAATTACCTTATTTTGGAATTTGCACTCTGTGTCGATTTTATCATCTCTATTGTAACGACAAATCAATGAGAGTTACTCCGATGCTTCCAGACACACGATGAAAATTTTTAGAAGATATAAATAAAGGCTTCACTAACTCAATAAATTCAGAGAAGGTGCGTTTTTAGAAGATGTAGCCGATATTATGCATTCGCCCTGATACATAGGCCGTTCTGATATCGAGAGAAAAGCCGGATGAATAGATGATAGAACTAGCCGTTTCAAAAAATCATTTTTTCCGCGAACGATACGGAAAACTAATCGATTGGGGAAGTAGGGATAGGGAAAAGTGCGTTCGCCGCAGCTCGCTGCACACTACGCAATGCACTCTGCTCCGCAGCGGCGGGGAGTTGGGTTCGAACCCGAGGAGTCCATAATATGTTTCCATAAGAAATGCACGGTAAGTTCGTTTTCATGACTTGCCGACTAAGTTTCTTTTGCAAAACAAAATTAGAAGTAATGGTCCTACAAAATCGAGACAAAAGTCAAAAGAAAGGAAACTAATTATATATTCTTGTTTTAGCCGTGAAATATTGATATATATTCAAAATTACAAGAATGTTGAAAAAATATGCGGAAAATGTGTGAAATTTTGCTGTTAAAAACAACCTACCCCTTGGCGACCAAGGTGATTCTGGAGTTAGAGATCATGCATTATCCCATATAAATACACGGGGATTATAGATCTTCGAGTTGAAACATTCTTACGCATTCCGTTTCGACGAACTTCTGAACAATATACCTATGAGGTAATAATACGAAATTTCTCTAATCAATGCCTCAACATTGAATAATTAATTGAATAACTGAATCCAACCTACGAGTATATGTGACGCTTTGAAATAAAAATTACTTCACCATATAAGTCAAATAACTTTGCCTACGGGAGGTTTTCGGAGGGTTTTTCCTCCCGTCCTTGAACGAATGCCAGGCAATCCTATAATTTATATGTTATACTCCGCTCCAGCGCTGCTACCTGGCCAGAAGGCCAAATTGCAGCGGGAATTCAAATAAAAAACAAAATAAAATAATAATTAAACACTTTACAGCCAAACATTGAAATTAACATTTCAGAAAATAAACGATTATTTACAGTAGCTTTGATATTGATGTAGGCCTAGCGCCTCACATCGTGAACAGGCAATTCGCTGCTAGTCTACTTTTATTAATAACACATGAATATTAGTTTTATGCAAAAGGTAACTCAGTATAAAAACTATTGCTGATTAACAATTATATTGTATTGAATCGAGTACATTTACGATCCAGATAGCAAATTAAAACTCATTGGAGAAATATAATACGCGCATACATGAGTTGGCACCCATTATGGTATAAAATGATGCAACCGTATTTTGGGAGTTATGCGGAATTCAATCTTATCAGGTTCGGGTTCGGTTTTCACTCCGGCAAAAATAACGGTATTTTCAGGTTCGGTTATAGGTTTGGTTCGATGTTCCTTCCTGTTGTTCGAGAACCTCTTGTTTAGGGTTATTTCCGTACAGCCTCCAACGAGACTATAGTTCGAAAACTACTACTTCGAAGTTGCTACTGACGGTGCCTCAAATTGATATTAAATGAAAACAGACAACCACGCCCTAACATGACTAAATATTTTTTTATAAATCTTGTTTTTAAACAAAAATGAATCGAGTCAGTTGTGTGTTGGCGGTTTTCATCCACCAATAACTTCATCAAACAGTACGTGTATGCAGAATATGGATTTACTTTTATCTTGAATAGTTTTCCGATCGTCTTACGATAACACGAGTTTCTGAACTTTGTTTAGATTGACTCGTTTCGCTCGCGTGCGGTTTTAGATGAATTAGCAAATCGAATGATGACCTACGACTAAAAGACAATTCGCGGATTGGACGCCAAAAAAAGGGGGGAAATTTCTACATTTACGAATTACACGGAAAATTGGAGAGATACTGACCTCTATTTTTTTAAGTTTTGACCATATTTACATTTTGATAATTTTATACTTGAATACTTTTCCGAGTAGCCATTGGTAGCCAAGTTTCAGCTCCGTGAAATTATTTTCCTAAGTTATTGACATATCGGCGGACATGGATTATTTTGAATGGTCATAACGTGTGAATGAAACCCAAGGTCGCTCGCGCAAAGTGTTCGGTAATCTTTCATTTCACATTATGATTATATTGCCGTCCCAAATTTAAAAAACTGTCGCACGTAGGAAAAAGGGTGCACATTATGCTGATGTGTTACAAATTTCCATAAATGTCGATCACAGCGTTTGAATATTCAATTAAACAATTTATTGCAAATTCAAGCAATTTTGTAAACAATATGTGGAACTTTCATGAATATACTTGTAAATTTTCATTTAATTCATTACCCTCCATGAGCTATTCCCAGCTTAGCTAAGTCTGACAACTGGCACCCCTATCTACAATGAATCCAGCGCTCTTTGAACCAAGAGAGGACTTTTATTTTCGTCATGCCAATATATTTTACACCCCAATCAGAAGAAGATATAGAATACGATCCTGATATTGTCTCAGGATTCCATCTTTTCCTTGGTAAAACCCTAAAGCTTTTAAATATTACGATTAAATGCGAACAATTGGTTACGCGCTTGAATTCTACATATTAGGAGCGAGAAGGAAATCAGAACGGATGAAGACTTTGGCTGCTCTTAGAAACCATCGCTCAGGTTCGCATTATGAAGTTCTAACAACATCCCTTAGTCCGCCTTACAGCCTCCCATTGTCAGTACAAATTAATCGAAAGACGCCAACCTTTTAAATGAACGCTGTTTAATAATTTACGAGACGAAAGGACTCAGACTTTTTCTCTCGGTAAAACGGTCGTGGACGGGCGATTAGAAGAGAACGCGGCATTCCTGCGATTGGTACGTGTGGTACATGCATTTATGCATCCATTTCCCATTGGAAATTTCCTTATCTCTCCAGGAATTAGTCCGTGATTCTCTAAGTACGTCTGAATTCGTACATTCTCAGGGTAACATTTTCTCTTCGTGCTCTTCAAATGGAAAATTGGAACATCAACTATCTGCGACAGACGGAATCGGAGAAAATACATGTTGCGTCCACACAAGAACTGTCTAGACGTATTGCGTCGTTATACTTTCCTTTGAGCGATCTTCCGAGAGTTCCATTCCTGATATCGAGACTTAATACCCGCAAATTTTCCGAAAGACTGCTTAAGTGTCATCATGTAGGAGTTGAATCCTCATTGGATAAATAAGCGTGCTATAGCGATATCGTGTACTTAATACCGTCCGGCAAACATCATCAGCTAACATACCGATTTATCTTTAACTTCTTCCATCTTCCACCTTATCTTCGAGGAAAAGTTTCTGATCGTGTACGAGAAATGGAATGGATTAATTTTCCAGGATTTGTAAAGTACTTAGCCCTACAGCAGGTTGGAACCTCATCCCCTCTATCATTAGCTAGGAGGGGGAATGAGGCCTACTACGCAAGATGAGGAGTGAGGTAGCTTGCCTTTTCCGTCCTCACTGAGCCAGAATGCTTTAAGCGGAACAAGCCAACGCAAGTGAAGCATAATGACTCCACGATTAACAGTTTTCTTAGCATTCTATACGAAGAAACCTTAATACCAATATTCAGCGTAACACATACCTCAGTGATCTTCACATCGTTACAGCCCTGAACAAAGCTGAGACAAAAGTAAATGAACAATATATTTTTCTGCATTCTGCACCAAAAGACAAATGAAGGCAATTCCATTCATCATCTCGTGAATACGAAAATGCATCCAATCGGGAAGATGACTTCATGCAACATTCGATCATTGCAATCATGAGATGAAAGCATAAATTTCGAAATCTATTAGGAGAAATTTGAATTGACGTCATTTATAAGTAGGCATTATTCACTTAATATCTGAGCCAATTCGATAAAGGAAAGCTTCCTGCTATCAGACTTTCATCCTTGGAATAATTTTAAATGGAGTCAAGGCCGAAGACGACAGGAATTATGGGTAAAAGATATTGCAATTTCCCCATTATCCTATTAGTAATTTTAAAAATTGAATTTGAAGGAGCGAATAATTTACTTCCGAACGGAACATTTCGATTATCCCGATTAAATCTGAGGAACTGTTCACGATGAGATATTTTCAAGTACTCAAATTTATAAGCGGCATCAAATGGTCTACTGAGAGATTGTGGATTGCGGTACAAACAATTTGTCACCTTCCCGTACACCATTGCTGTCTCCGTCCTCTTCTTTCCCGAGCCTTCTCTTTTGTCTCAATAGACAGAAGTAATTGTCAATTAAGAGATCAAAAGAGTGAGGTGTTTACGTTACCATAGTGAATAAGCTTGTTTATTTGGGTATTAATGAGAAAGAATAATTTCCTTCCTAAATCAAACTCATTCTATTTAAGGGTAAAAAAGAAAGACGTAACTAATGAAAGTAATAAAGTAAGAAACATTAATGAAATTAAGTACTGCAGGAAGGGATAAGTCAAACCCTTGCGAAGCATATTGAGGCCTGGTATTACAATATAAACTTAAAATGGACTTTGACTAAAGTTCAGTTTAGAGGCCACCATTATAATGATTCGTTCGGATTAAAGTGAAGATTATATTAGTGTCGTGCTTGTATGATGGATTAGCATTTAAACTGTATTCATCACTTTAACTTTAACAAACCGTTAAAAAACTATCTGCTCCGAAAGTTAATATAGTGATTCCTCGGCTAACGAAGGTTATTCGTTCCGGAGACATTCGTTATTCGAAAGTTGATACTATCAGGTGTTTCATTTCTCGCTGTCTTGAATATAAACAACCCATACGGGTTGGTGATGTGTTCAGCTCATTTCTTTACAAACGGAAAAGATAAGATACTGGAATGGCTCGGCCGTTCTTGCTTGCTACTTTATGTTAGGGCGTGCATCCAATAAAATATCGCTTAGCCGAGACCAAAAAACAGTGAAAAAAATCTTTGTTAGCAGGGTCAATCGTTAGCTGAAGTATTAGTCAAAGTCCATTTTAATTATACGTTATAGTGATAATAAGCTAGCAAGTCTAACCAATATTCTAAAATTAAACAGTCCATAGCAAATGAGGTAGGTGTAAATAAAAGCTCACAGAATTCCAAAAAGGACCACGAAATTATCGTTTTCTGCCGCTGACATTTCGCGAACAAATAACTTTCTCTGGATTGAAATAGCAAATCTTGCAATGCCGGAAGAAGATTATAGCACACATCGCAGAAAGCATAAAGTATCAACATACAATGGAATAATAATAAAAAATATTGAATCTACGGTGAGAAGGCAGCAGATAAGATCGAGAGAGGTAAACTGTGATTGTATGGAAGCACCTTGACCCTGCTCCGTACAACGTCTGCTACATTCGGACCTAACCGGAGATTAGAATGCCGAATAGACGTCGAATAGCTGAGCATCTATCGAATAAAATGGGCGCATTCGTGCGTCATGCGCTCCCCGATCGCATTTGACGTCAAAACATCGGCAGACGAACGATCCGCATATCGCATGCGTTGAGTAATGCAAAAGTAATTGGAGCGATTGATTGCAACACTGGGCTGTTATTACTTTCTCCGAACGGAAAGTGTGCCCGGAAAGAACTTATCCCGAGATATTGATGGAGTTTTACTTTTTTATCGGAGGGGGCATCCTATATTCTCGAGCAGGACATGGCTAAGGGAATTTGATCGCCCACGTGGCAAGAACGCCTTCAATTGGCCCTCTTTCCCTTTAAGAATCTTTGTTTATATCCAGTGCGCGTTTCGTTATTTCCCCGATACAATGACCCAAATCCACGGAGTAAGCGAAATGTAACAAAATCTGATTGTGTGTTTCGTAAAACAGGCCAATGCCAAAAAAATATACTAAATGCTTATGTAACGCATCGTAATGTATATATTAAGGTTCGGTGATCCTTAAAAATATTGGTGAAGAGTTTCGTGTATTTAAATATTACAAACGATTTTTTACGATAATATTAAATAAAAGAAGAAAGACTTTGTTCTTTTCCGGCGGATTATGTTCGGAAATTCTTCCAGGGATCTCAGACGGGTCATCTGAGCGATACACCCAATCTAAAGGTTATCTTGTCTATAAATTGAAATTCGTTTAACGCTGACATTATCAAACAATAATATTATTTAAAAATAATTTCGGGAAGGCGAAAATATGACACAGTTTTAAAGGTGATGGTAACCGTTTAATGATTAGATTTATCAAAAAATAAAACCAAACCTTTTCATCGAAAATTGCAATTAACCTACTTTTGAGAAAAATAATAACTCACTAACATTTATTTTTAATTACCGATCTCAAAATTATTTTAAATTTATTTGATATAACGATTGTACGAATAATGCTCGTTGTTAATACGCTGCAAATGGCCTTTCGGCGTGTGGTAGTGGCTGTAAACACCACGCTTTCGAGTTTAATCTGTAACTTTTTGTTATCACGTATCGTTGGCGGAATGAATGAGTCTCTAAAACGACTTGTCCTCGCGTCCATTTCTCTCAATTACGCTCGGATCGGCCGATCTAGTAGAAGGGGGTCGTATAATACCGATTACTGCAAATGTACTTTCTCTGAATTTATTAAGCAGGCCGTCACCCCTACGAAAGGAAACATCTGAATGTGTAACTCATTAGCTACATATTGGATGAAACCCTAGTGGCAGTCAGAAATGTTTTGCTTATTGTAAATACATCTGTATATTTTATGTGATGATACGATTTACGCTGATTTAATTGCACTACTTCGTAAATGGAAAGAATGAACAAGGAATTCTTTTTCTCGCATGGCTACTTCTAGGTTCTGGATTGATCTAGGAATAATCACACCTACGAGGTCATATACGTTAACGAATGACTAAATATATATACCGAATAAAATTCACAAGGAGGTCAATGTGCAAGTAAATGAAAGTTTTCTTTTGGAAAGAAGGAAATCCTATTGGCTATCATATTAGGAGTTTGACAACTTCTACAAATTCATCCACAGATTAAGGCTTTTATGTTTGAAATTTACATGCAAATCTATGGAAGATTTATGGACCAATGTAAAGGATTGGTAGGCCTCACTGCGGCCCGCGGCAACCCGCATTAACGATAAGAAATACATCAGCGTTAGGCTGACATAAACGTAACTTGTTCAACGTCCTTTATTTGGGGCGAATATTAATAGGACTTAAATACTATGAAAATTGTACGTAAGACGTTTTTATTTTACTAAGCGATTATTTGTTATGTATTCTAATTAAAATATAAAAATAGATGCAAAGAATAAACAAATTTAGCAGCTTAAGGGTCTCAAATGTGCTAATGTCAATCAGCTATTAAGGTTTCAACTCTGCCCTGGATGGGTTTAACGCTAAACCAGGAAAACTAAAATCGAAAAAAAATCCAATGATTTCATTATCTATGCCACAGTATTTAATAAAATTGATAATTGAGAGGCTAATTTACAACTTCCAGCAATCTATAAGGAAAAGGAGCACGGTTGTGGCGAGACAAAGTTCGGGAAAAGCTCCAAAAAGAAGTTGTTTGCGAGCAAACTAACCGTTGAAGAATTCCAATCAGCAGGGGTTAGGGTTCTCAGAGGTCGCGCGTTGCAAGTGTTGTTTTCAATACGTATTTCGGCAACTACGTTGGCATCTTCGGAAGAGGAGAATAACTGAGTTAATAACGAAGTCTCTAACTCGAGTAACGAACTCTAATAACTTCCGGCTAGGTTCGAATCGAAAGATTATTCTCTTGCGATGATTCGTCTCGATTAGTAACCAAAAGCAAATATTACTCATAAGTGATAAAGAAACTTTTAAATAAGTGAATAATAATGAACGATACGGATCATTCGAAACTGATATGCGACTCTTCTAAGATATTCCAAACGATAACATCAATTTTTCTAGCATTACTGCGCAATTAATCATATTTATCGCAAGGTCACGTTCGCTCGGTTCGAAAACCTTGACTGCTGAGATATTCAGCGATTAAATTCGCGACGATTTTTCGCGTCTACGAAACATTGCCATGGCGTCAGAGAGGATAAAGTGAGTATAGATAAGTGTCAATTATCTCAGTTAATCCGAGGGTCACTTCGGATAATTCGGAAGGGTCGCCCTGCGCACGTAATTTATGAAATAAACACGCCTTTTCGTGTCCCGCGGTACGACGTGTATTTACAATCACTCTGATGTAAAAATTATCTTAAATAAAAGATTTCCCCGTTCCTTCATAACATATGAGTCCATTTTCCAGATTCAGCTCTCACTACTTTTCTCCGATTATCTCCAGATTATTATGCCCACGTTTGCTGAACTGGCATGTTGCAGTTGCAGCAAAAGTAATTAAGCGGTGTACCGGTACATATGTAGGAAAAAGTGAAAAAGGCAAAGCACACAAATATGTGCCTCGGATAATACGGAACCTACTAATGGTCTATTGGGTGCTTTGAGACAATTTTCCACCAAAATCGCATACGAGAAAATACGTACATCCTGATTTCTTTTTCAAGAACCTTTCTGATTCACACTCTTATTACACTGACAATTAATTTAGAGAGTGCGATGAAAGAACTTTTCTAAAAGGACGCCACAGTGGATATGAATAGTAATGGGACAGAGCCATCCGTAGCTTACATTGAAAGGAAATCGTGCTAAAGAAGAATGTCTAGTGCTTGTAAAAGAGCGCGTTTTATTAATATGAGTTTAAGATCTGAAGAAGTGTTGCTGAGGGCGAACGCGGAGGAAACTAAGAAAAGATGTTGAGGAAGAGAAAAGACGAAAAGAAAAGATGTTGAGGAAGAGAAAAGACGAAAAGAAAAGATGTTGAGGAAGGAGTGACAACGAGAGTACACAGTTTTCATATTCACAAGGAAGAAAAAAATTATGGCAGTTGAAAACCCCCCTTAGAAATCATGATTGAAAAAATCCAACTCAAAGAGAGGCTAGGAATTAGATATTAGAGTCCACTGGAATTTTATTTATTATAGATTCATTTATTAAATATGAGCACTTTTATAATGTAAGTACATAACTTACAAAGTTATCCAGGATGCTTAAAGTAACAAGTGCCCCTTTCTGTAGTGATAAAGATTGAATTTGCTAAAATTATCCGATGAGACAGGGCTGAGGAGTTGCAAATTTTGCGTTTTCTTTCGCTGCCATTGACTACTTCTCCGTTGAAATTCCACGAATCGGGTATTGGTTATACTTAATCTGGATTCCAAGTTAGTTTAGTCGCGATACACCCAATCTAAAGGTTATCTTGTCTATAAATTGAAATTCGTTTAACGCTGACATTATCAAACAATAATATTATTTAAAAATAATTTCGGGAAGGCGAAAATATGACACAGTTTTAAAGGTGATGGTAACCGTTTAATGATTAGATAAAATAGTAAACACATCCACTGGGACACCTTCCCTTCGTCACTTCGCACGTAGAATTGGAGAGATATTCACCGCAAACTACTGTACGGAGGAGGTTCTCAGATGTTTAGCCTTTAGAAGATCGACCTTTAGGAATTATTGGTAAACGCATTCACTCACACACACACACAAGAAAACATAGCAATCACGTTCTTCCCTCTTTTCGTAAACAAGCCAATAGTCCCTTTTACACGCAGCAATCATTCACACTTTTTTAACGTCCCTTTAGACGCATCTATTTTTATATTCCATTTCGCCCCCCCCCCCCAACTACTTATAACCTTTTTTCACTTTAGTGCACTAATTTTCACTCACCTCTTACATCAGTCTAATCAAATGAAGGAACCATTTTTCTCAATATAAAATTTCTCCAAATACATCAATACATGCATTTAACTAAACTCCGTAGCACCATCGAAAATGTGCGCCCTGCGTCACTTACCTATTGACCAAGCAGAAGGCAAGTGATCTGAGGTCTATCTGTTTATATCACGATCTAATTTATACAAATGAGAATGACCCCAAACTTGGGGGACAAGAAGAGAAAGATCTGCACGGAATATGGCGTTTCAGTTTAAATGCGAATCGAATAAAACATTTGGTTAAAAAGGAGGAGAAAACTTCTTAAAGTAAAACTTAAGAGTTTACGGGAAATGTTGACGGAAATCAACAACTGAAACGGTTACCATCTCAACGACCCGTCTCGAGGATACGGACACCGCTGGCTCGTCTGCAAGGGAACCCATCGCCCACAAGTTTTCGGCGAATGAGATATTTCGAGGGAATGCGCTATGAAACTGTTGGCAATTAATCGCAATGCACCAAACGCGATGCCACCGAAGGATAGCAACGATCGATCAGTTATTCTTAGAAAAAGGCGAATAGCGAAAGTGAGGGGGCAGAATCCCTCTAAAGGCTGATTTCGGCGAAGCCTCCGCAGGACGAACTCACAAATTTCCTGTTGATCGCATCTTCGCAAAGCCCCGCAAAGTCTCTTCTTCTTCGGACGTGCGCACGCCTATCTTCGACTCTCTCCCCCGATTTCATTCGTCACGTGACCCCCGACCCTAAGTCTCAGCGGAGAGCCGCTCTTAAGGCGCTCGGCCATCCTCCGAGTATCAGTGGCTCCAGAGACGTCGACATGAAGGTCCTGGTGAGGGCGAACACGCACGTGGACTTGCAGATCCCGGTGTCGACCGGACCGCCGCCGAGATGTACATGGACTCAGGTGAGGCCACGGGATATGCGAAAGATCGCGAACCGGAGTGCGATTCCGAATGCGAGACCCGCGCGAAAACGTGATTCCCAATGCGACGAAAACGAAACTATTCGCGTGTTTTATAGAATGTGATTTCCGGTGTCTTCGGAGATATTGTCCCTTGATTTCTTCCGGAGTTTGGTCGGAGAAGGTGCCCACATTTACGATGACGAGTGCGGAGCCAAATGTGTTACACTGATCGTGAAATTTTAGCGAAAAGTTTACAGTTACGAAGCGGCGAAAAATGACGTACAGGAGCGCATGACGTCTCAAGAAAATACGTTAGAAGTCACAAGTGTAGATAAATTATTTAGGAGGAGTGGAGGAATTTTTTACAGTGAACCAACGAAGACTGACGAGGGTGCTACACGTCTGAGAATTCGATCTTAATTTTACTTTTGAAATTTAATTTATATCGATGGAAGAAGCCAATTTCCGTGAAACTTAAGCGTAGTTATTTCAACCACTAATGTCAATTTCAATTGCTTCGAATTTACTTTGATTGTACTAACTTGGTTCCTTTGTGATTCAAAACGATGCAATCCAATTCCTTTGATTAAGGAATATAAAATAGGACAGTTCTTCTATGAAATTTTAAGTGTTTCCGAGGAGTGTCATCGGGCAAATGCTTCTGTGTAACTGCGTATCTCTTTCATTCTCACTTTAGATCCCAAGTATTGCTTCTACTGCAATTTCCGAAGACTGATATTAGGATAACAACCCTTTTCATCACACGAACCTTCTCTCTTTTGATTCAAACTCCTCTTCCGAAAAATAAACACGCATCGCGATGAATCCGAAATAATTTCCCATCGTAATCTTCGATTAGATCCTAAAACAGTACTAACGTTTCGGTATTAGCTTGTAACTTAGAATGAGTTCCTAACCTAAGATCTAAGATCTCTTCACTGACTGCTAATTTGATACAAATCTACTTCCTAAACGATCTAATCGAGCGAGTAGATGATCAGAATGGAGCAGAGACCGACCAAGAAATATGGACCTTTGGTACAGCAAAATATTTTTAAAATCTAAGAGAAGTAGTCCAAGACGAGCGAGAGCGAGATGAATATTTTAAGTTAATTCAACAAGTGATACTCTCAGAGTTGGAAAATTTGCTAAGTACCCTCTAAATATATTCATTTAAATATGCGATGGATCACTAACAATACTCAATGTTGCTCTTCTATTGATATTACTGGAAACGCGGGAGAAATGCTTAGACGCACAGCAGCCCCGGATGTGACAGAAGTGGTCGATGATGTTGGGCGAACGGTCATAGATAAAGAAGACGACTCTTGCGATGAAGGCCGCTTCCGCGAGTGCAAAAGGCGAGGGTGGAAATTTCTTCCGAAGATCCGGGAGTCTCATTTTATCGGAGAAATCGCGCCACTTCAAATAGCTTCATTGGAAGAGCAATGGACAAGTCTTAAAGAGATGTACATCTCCTTCATAAGTTTTATGCGTTGTTCCTCTTATTTTGATGAGTGGAATATTATTCGTCTTTGAGTGGAGGAAAACGTACCTTTCGTTTCATTTTATTTTCGTCAAGTTCTAGTCTGAGTCTAAGAAAGCAAATGAGGTATGAATGAGTGAGGTATGAGTAAAACGATATTCACCCTATTCCCATCTTATTTTGAATGCTATGAAAACGGCAGTTAATGGGGTCAATTTGCCACAATACTTGGTCACTCACATAATTAATAATAATATAAAACGTATTTATTAAGGAGAGACAAAAAGTCTCCCCTAATATCGTCATTTTCCATACAGTTATTAATCAAAAAATATAGTAGAAAAGAAATAGGAAAATGTGGACAAAAAACTTAAGAGATTTCTAAGGATATTTATCTATTGAAGGAAAATATGCACTATCGCAATATCAATGATGCTTCCGAAAGATTAAACTACAACTGATTCCGTGAACTGGCGAACATTTTACTGTTAAAGTCCACACAGGAATAGAAAATTGCTTAATTTAACTACAATTGGTTTGTCCTTAATTTTGGGTCAATGGCAATGGAACTGATGAAAGAATCTTTACCCCCACATCGAGTCGGAATACATAAATCTCTCAACATTTCATAAATCAAAGATTGCTGAAAATATAGATACGAAACGTAGACTTTCTTGGAAAGTGAACTGAATTAATTATTAAGACGAGTTGCACTTATTCTCGTTGAAAAGGTCGTCTGACACCTATTGCGTGCGCACGCTTAGACAAGCAAGCTAGTTAAGAGAATGACGACTGGGGAGTGGGATTAAACGAGCTGTTTAAGGGTGCTCTATATATTCCTCCTTAACGGTTATCGGCCCACTTCTTTAAATGGCAGGCTCGAGTATTCGTGGAAAAAGTCGTAATGTTCCCAACGCAAACCTAATAAGTACTAACTGCCGAATGTCTGCAAAACTGCGACTTCGATGCGAATGGTTTTCCTTAACGGGGTTGCGTGCACGTTTGAAATAGCTCGCCTTAGAAAAGAACTGCAGTAGGAAAACACTGAAAACTGCATGATAAAGGCGGGAAAAATATTCCGGTGAAGACAAGGTTCGATTCCGATATAAACGATTCGTGGACGCGCGTGGAAAAAAAAGAATGTAACGAGCGTGTGAAGATTCTGATGACACATCGGTGGAGAAGAGCTTTTCAGATCCTTAAGAGATTTTCAGTCTGAATATCACATCTCACCTCCTCCACAATCTAATAATGGTTTTTAGATATTACTTATTTGCCCTCATTCATTATACAGTTACAGGAGATGCGTGAACAGTAACAATAGACCATCAAACATGACCGTTCACTACCAGAACAATCCGTTTAGCCGGGACTCGAACCAGGGACCTTAGGTTCAAATAGCTGGCCAGTTAACCACTCCACCGCCGCATGTATAACCATTGTGATCAATTAATCACATATAAGTCACTCCAATTAAACACATCAGAATAATAAGAACGACAAAAAACAAGATAAAATTCAAAGGACACGAGAAAGGTCGAAAATTAAAGAATAGGTACGAAAACCATGGATGTCAAAGGAAAATTATATGTACAAACATCATCACCAGAACATAACGGTTACGTGGAAACTGGAAACTCAGGGCGTAAAGAATTGGATAGAGCTTGGGGAGACCGACATCCGACGTCAGATTGAAACAGGCTGACGATAAGGCACACATACTGTAGTAAAAGAAATCACGTATAACAAGGCAGAATGCTTATCTCCTTCCAAGGTGAGTGACTCGCTAAAAAAATCACAATAACTTGCGATTTCGTTAGAAGGTCTGGATGACCCGAAGTCGAAGTCGTGGAGTTTAATAATATGGTGTTGCGAGTGAAATTTTATCTTTCTTCAAGAGAGAAGGACGAAATTTCGAGGATTATTACTCAGGAAGGGAGCAATATGATCAGTGGCAGTTCAACTGCCATTCAATGTTTACTGTTTGTTGGCGAGGGAATTATTAAACTTTAAACATTCGTACGGTAAACTTTTTTAAGAATAAATCTGAAACTAAGCCGCAAAACTGGATCAAATACATAAAGTAGGTCGTGCTGGATAAAGCCTGAGGTACACTGGGCTCCTCGACGTTGAAAAATAGATTGTTCAGGGTCTGATTTGATATGATCCTCTAATTTCACTGAAACTTAGCGCGCATACAGTTTGAGAAGAGTTTTCCTCGAGTTGGTTCAGCTTGGTTACAAATACTCATACCAGAAACCAGTAGGAAAACTGCTATTGCTATAATGAATATTGCTTCTTTTTAAACAAAATGCGTACTTCCTTTCCCAGAAATTTAAATAATTAGTTAGACTTTCTAAAGGTAGATATGCATCGGCAACTTCTTCGCAAGAAATATTCACACCAATTACTGTCGGAGTTAATGCGTATAAAACCATAAGTTGATTATTTCATAAAAGGAAATGAATCTGGATGAAAAACAGACATCGAGATAAATATTGTTTGCAAGCGGTAGAGTATTGAAGTCGCCAATCGGCCGATTCGAGTTGTTCAATGAATGAATTAACAAAGACACTTCGACAAAAAATTTTGCAGTAGTGCTTCGAGAGCTTCCATTCCTTCCTCGCAAATTTGGTAGGCGAAGAAGAACTGCAACCAAAGGAAGACATCTGGAAGTCCTTCCTGACCAATTGACACCGCTCGGTGGCGAGCGAAAGTGCCAACAAAAGATTGTATTCCAAACACAAGAGGCTGAGGTATTCTTCAGCTTCAGTCGAAATACGTAAACAATCAAATAAACGACTAGAGCGGACGTGACACACTCCCTTGGGAGAATATGACCTCGAAGCAATTGATAAGGCAGTTGAGAGAAGCGTCCTCTACATTTTGCAGATATTAAAGCTGTATAAACACCCGCTTAAATTGATTCCTTCCACGAACCGTTAGGAAATAATTATTCTGATTTATCGAAGAATAACGAGATTCTCACACCCAGAACTCGTAGCCAATGCACATTTTAAACTAAATCATAAATTTGAAGCGATAATTTTCGTGAAATATCGGAGTGAACGCAATGAAAAGCCCAAAATCGTGCCAGAATATAATATTAACTCCTCCAGCATGTAAGACGGAACATATTTTAACGTTTTAAAATACAATATCTGTATACCAGAAAATTGCCTACTATAGATGAATTCATATCATAGATTCCTTATAGCCTAAATTCAGTATTAATATGGAAAAATCAACAACAGCTTTGGTTGTCAAGGGGATGGATGGTTATAACAACAAAATTTTCGTTTATTTTATCAAATTTTTCGCTTTCGAATCGAAAACAATATTCCGCAACAAAAATAAGAATGTTAATTTAATTTCCCTTCTTTGTTGACTTATATAGTACAGTATTTACGAGGAAAAGGGTAAAGGTGACTTTCCACATAAAAGCATGCCTAGGAAAAATCCCAATTCTACACGTTCTTGTGCCGAACACAATAAGTTTTACAGCCTTATTTTTTGGTCAAGTGGCAAGTTTGGTTGAAATCGATAGAATGGTACAAGAGGAAAGGTCCATAAACGGAGGTATGCAAACAGACAGACAAACAGACAACGGGAACTATACATATGATGGAGAACCATGTGTCCCATTTATCCACGTAAATTCAACATTGAGCTCCCAAATCCTTCTCGGTATTATTGATGATAAATTTCAACGTCCTAACTCGAAATGCACGGATAATGGAATATTTCCAGTGCTACGGCGACGAAGTAATGTACTATTTTCTTAAAAGTCCTCGAGTGACGTCATTTTGTTGAAGAATCACACACACCACTTCCACGCTCTAACTTTTACTGGTGGCATCAACCTTTCTTATGCGTAGATTGTAACTGTTTGCATGTTTTCTCCGATAAAATCCTTCTCTACTGGCGGCCAGTGAAAAGTAAACAGTGTGAAAAAATCAAATATCAAAATTTCTCGAAAAAGAACGTGCCTGCTGACGTTGTTATTGAAATCAAGAGATATGGAAATGGAATTCCTAAATCATTCATTTCCCAAAAGACCGATGGAACGATGACAATAAAACTGCACTGGATTTCTTAACAGCAGTCAAAAGAACGAAAAAGTTCCGTTAAACCATATCTCATCCTTGCCCAGAAACCAAAGAGGCATTTATTTTTCCATTCCGACGAAAGATAAGTGATGAGAAAACACTCGATCACGTGCTTACAGCTTAAAAAGTTCCACGGGGTGGAATAGAATGGAATATGTCTTTATTCAGGGCGAGATTGAGACTAAAAAGTCGCCTCTTACATCTAACCCTTTGTCGTATATTTAAAGAAGGTAAAGTTAGAGAAAAAATAGCAATAAAAATAGAAAAGTAAGAAATTACAGAAAGGATTTAAAGAATTCTAAGTACCGTGCACTTAGAAAAAAAAGTTCTCAGCAGGAAAACACCCGCAGGAAGAGGGGTGTGAAAAACCTGCGAAACCTACAGATAGTGATAGGTAATTTTAAATTAAAAATTTAAAGAAAATTATTTTTTGTAACCTGAAAAGAAAAAAAATTAACAATAAAAGGAAACAATCGTACAAAGGCGTGGCAAAGTTTCCACAGAAGATATTGAGCATTGAAACATTAAATAGAAACAATAAAAACAGAAGTTAAATATATACAATACAAAACTGATAAACATCCACTGACATGAGATCAACCGAATATGGACCGTCAATTGCATAAAAGAAGACAAAAGTACTATGATGAAAGTTGCTCACATATTAATTAAAATAAAAATCACAGTAAGAGAGAGACGGAAGATAGGGATAGAGGGCAAGGTTTAGATCGAAGAAGCGACGATTTTTTGGAGAAAAAATATTAAATCTCGAATGTCGGTGGATAACTGCGACGGTTGTCTATAAAGAAAAATTTTAGTAATAAGTACATGGTTTAAATGCGGAGTAAAACAGGTCCAAATACACGCAGATCATATAATCATTTTTTGTAATTGGTTTGTGTGGAAACTAGCGATTGAACATTTAATCGGGAATCGGAAATATCAGAACTTCCAAAGGAGAAACGGACATGGAAAAAGTCTGACAGGAAGGTCAGACCGAAGGAATTCTCTGACCATTGAACTATCTTGCCAGAACATTTCTCTGTCCCCTTTGGGAGATTTTGAAGGCGAAGCCTTTTTTCTCCTCGGAAATATTACTAGCCGCACAACTTTTCAAGCAATATCATACTTATCTCTTTCTTGTCTTTTTGGGTATCGGAATCGAGGATTTTTAATCAAATTTCCGATTTCATCCTCTTTGTAATTTTATGTTTAAAACTCAATGTCCCATTTCTCGTGATAATTCATTCCACTTCTGATAACCAATGACAGACACATGAATACTGTTGATTGAGCAATCTGTGAAACTAAAATCTATAATTCTTAATAATTCCTAAATATGGTATTTAATGTGAATTTATTTAACTTATCATTGTGTAGATATGGATTCTTAGCTAATACCCTATTCTCTAACTTTCCATAAAGTCAGTTCTTGTTTGTTTCAATTCCAAATTAAAATTTTACGTCTTTTTAAACATTTTTAATTCGCTTACTTAATATTTAATTGAAATTATAGTAAGTTAAAAGAAAATTACCTCAAATTGTTGTTCTATTTTTTTTCTTTAAATAGGATAACTAGATGATTTATCTTAAAAAATTGTTCCTATTATTGCTTAAACTTCCACCCAAGTTTTACGATGAAAAGAATTTCCAACTATTTTATAAGCTTTCGAACTAATTCAAATATACATTTTTTTTATTGATAAATATACTTTTTCATTAATTATTAGTTTCCCAAACCATGAGTCACTAAAAATGATGGATTTTTAGAAAAATCGGAGTCGGAAGTTAAATTATCGGTAAAATATTGGGTATCGTCCCTTCAATACAGGAAACATAAAACCGTTGCGTCATAAATTTCTAAAGTTAATTTATAAACCAAACTTCATTCTAGTGTTTTTGCCATTGACGTGTATCAAAGGATACGAAATTGTTTTGACGGGAAAACATCAGGCGGGTTAAATATCTTCCGGATTTTGTAGTTGCGGTTTTTGATAAATTAAAAGTGGTCAGATTAATATTTTGCCATTATGATTTACTGAATGTCTCAAAAACGGCCATTCCATTAACCTCTTTCCGTTACATAATTAACTAAACGAATATACACACGCTACACTAAGGCTACGGTTACGTTAACCGGGATCCGGCCGATGAGCGAACAAAAATATACATCCATATAAGAAGGTTCGGAATTCGTGACCGTAGGGGAGGAGGGGAGACAATTCGGAGAGATAACGTTAAACACACAATTCAACGCATATTCAGGATACTCACGAAACATTCCGCTCCTCACGAGCAAATACGATTCGGATTAAACTTCGGAATGATGTAAACATTTCGGCATTTGTCGAAATCGCAATTTCTCCGCGTCAACCGCATACACAAAAAGAGGACACGTGCGAAAGTATTCGGAACACGTTCTTTTCATTCTGTTTACTTTCCTTGACTGGCATTACGGAAAAATTGTCAAGTTAAATTTGCGGTTTCAAACAGTAAGTTATGTCAGCTTCTTTCTACTATTTTCATACTCGTATCTTAATCTTTGACCGCTTCTTCTGCCTTACGTTATAAATCAGTAAATATATCCCACTGAAATATATTACGTTAAGTTGGACGTTCCGCCACTCGACAAGTTCAAATCTATCCCAGACCTTTTTATGCATCATGCAAGATTAATGCCTGGTATTATTTTATAATGTTTCTTTTTAGAGTTAAAGTGAAGGATACATTAAATCTACTATATATGTTAGGTATGAATTAACATGGAGAAGCACAATAAACTTCACTTTAACTTTAAAAAACCGTTGTAACACCGGGCTCTAAAGTGAACTTAAGTTAAAGTTCATTTAAAGTATACATTATAATACCGGGCCTAAGCCTCGGGATTATGAAGTACAGTTAAAATGGACTTTAACTAATGTTCACTTTAGGACCCGGTATTAAATTGGTCTGTGAAAGTCCAGGTTATATGTAATCTTCAAAATACCGGATCCTAAATTATCATTGAGGTCCATTCTAATTATGCATTGCAAAACTTTAAAGTCGATTTCGTGTTCTTCAGCAGTCTTCCTTAAAAATAAACTACGAAATGATAGAAAGTAACGTCTTTATTTTGGGCGAAATTGAGACTTTAAAGTCTCCTCTTCCATTTAACCCATCGTTAATATGATTGTTAGTTTTCTTAATGGATAACTCGTATATTGTAATAAATGCCCCAATTTTTCAGAGACGAGGCGAAATCGTAATTCTGACGGCAGCTGAAAATTTAAGAGACTCATATAACCAAAACAGGGCAACAAACCGTAGTATTTTTCGCTCCGGTTCAACGACAAAATTCGGTTCATTTCCTGTTTCGCTCCTACCGCCAACGTCGAACCGGTTCGAACCGCTCCTTTTTTCGCTCCAACCACCGTAATATTCTGAAAGTTTGTTTTGCTTTTTTTAAAGTTTTTAAATTCATATCTCCCTACACCAAAATAAAGAATAGAACTTAGTAATGGTTAGTTGCAAGTCGTCGTTACACGTGTTTAGTACAGCTTTCTTAAAACAAACTTGAATAAAATGGCATTGTTGGGAACCGTAAATTGAACCGGAATAAATAACGGTTTCGACAAACGAATTTCGGTTTTTTCGGTTCTCTTTTCGGCAAAAATTAACTGCTATTTTCGGTTCCGGTTCTGTTCCACTTCGCTACCGTGAATCGAAAACGTAAAAACATCATCGTTTTATCCGAGTTACACCTCTGTTTCGGGAAGAGATTCGAAGGAAAAAATCTTCATCCCGGCTCACGAGTACCGCGCGCAACATTCCCCCCACGAGAGAAAATGAAATTGACACGCCGATTGGATATTCATTCTGCAAAGCGATCGCCGTAAAACGACAGTCGAGGAAAATGTCGCCCGGGATTGTTTTCTCTCTCGGAGGCAGTAAATCAGAATTCGAAAGATGCGATCGAATGAATTATCGGGTCCGACGTCACAGCTGCCGACCGAAAGGGTCGAAGGTCGAACCTCTCACGTCACATCTTTTTATCTGGACGAGAATGTTTGCTCCGAGTGAAAAACAAGCGGAAGGACGAACACGGGGCATCGATCCGACTCTTCTCTAACTCACTGTACACGAATTAGCTGCTATTAATCAATTAACCCATCGAGATGTTACATTATGGAGAGTCGGAGTAGAAATAAGCGGTAACAACTTGTACTGTTATTTCCATTTATTTTGACATCGATACTATGGAATTCCACAAAATACTACTAAAAAAATTTTATATTCTGGATTGTTTTATAAATTCATATTATTATAAAAGCCGCAATTAAGAATTTACAGCAATGTCTCGAAGTTATCTTCTGGAACACTTAATCCCGCATATTCAATGTTATAAATAAACAATTTAAAGGCCATCCCACAGGAAAATACGTTGTTTATTCTTAAGAACAATAATTTAATTCTTAAGAGCATTAATTTTAATTCTAAATTATACTATCTCTGATATCATACCTCAATAAACGGAATTTTTTTCTGGTATAGGATAGAGGAAAATGTATCTTTTACTTTTGTCTCGTGTTGTCAACGCCTTTGATAATTTGGTAGCCACTGAGGTACAGATTGTTCTGATAAGCCAAATTCATTCTTATCGCAATATTACGATTAAACATTTGTTATTTATGTGACCATCGGACGTAGCACTCCGGCTGAGTGGAGAATGCAATGGTCAATTACCTTTTATTATTGCATATAACACCACAGATAGGTAACAAACCAGGTGGTAGTGTTCTATTTAACACGAAGATAATGGTCAATGATACTCATAAAAATTGTAGTCACAGAAATTGAAAAGAAAATAACATAGAAGAAACTGAGTCTGACTTCGAGAAAGAATGAATAAACAGATTACAAATCACAAATACATATTCAACTTGTTGAGTAGTATTATTGTTTTTGTAGCCAATGACTCACTCCAACAATACTCAACAGGTCACTTAATCCACATCATACTAAAACTTACTAGAAAATTCTTAACAAGCGATACGTTCTACCACAATCCATCAGCAGACGCCATTCTTATGGATTCGTGTATTCTTTTCCGTTGGGAATTGCTTTTATATCGGATGTATTTATATTTAAAGGAAAGTAAATACGTTATAATTATTATTCAGATGCTAAAGACAATGGCTCGTGAGGGGATAAAGTTGAGAATGAGAAGAAGCTTAAAAACATCAGGTGTGGGCAAAAAATTGGTCTATCACCTAAACAAAGGGATAAAATTAAATGGTCGTCCATCAGAGGCGCAGTAAGTCTGACCTGAACCGTATTATTACGTAAGAATATACTTGCTGCAACATGGTATGCTGACAGACGTACCATAGAATGCTATGTTTAAATAACACCTGTGAAGCGGAAGAGAAACGAAATATTGACAAAAAGTAATGAATTTTTCCATCGTTTCAGGTATTAGCGGCGCTGTCCGTATCCCTAGGATCTATGATCATTGGGTTTTCGTCGGCGTACACTTCGCCGGCCCTGGCGTCTATGACTGAGAAGGGGAGCACTCTACAAGTGACCGAGCAAGAGGTATGTCAACACACACTCCAACAGCTTTTTTCTTTCCGTTATTATTCCAACGTGAATATTTTCCTTCCCGTTTATCCTTCTTTGAAAAACTCGGATTTCCCATATTAGTTCCCATCCCATATTTCTCTTCCCACATTAGTAGTACAAAATTAGTATTACGTCTTGTCCTTGTTCGCACAAAAACAAACATTACTCTGAATGAAAGGTTGGGTTAAGCAATACATCAAGAGAACTGCATAGGAAAGCTTAAGGTATGTTAAGACGTGTTGAGATGCTTACAAGCAGAAAAAAGAATAATTCACAGGAATATTTTTCGCGATCACGTATACTCGGAAAACATGCTGTTTCCAATTAAAATATTCTAATATTTTTTGAGTTGTTGAAGGTTAATAGAGTGAATGAGAGCAAAAAAGGACGTTTGTTTTACTCTTAAATAAATATCACGTAGTACTGAAGTCTTTTGGAATGAAAGCATCGTTCCACGGACCCAATGGGAGTGTTTCCTGGTGTCCCGAACCAGGACTATACAAAAAATCTTAATTTTAAGGCCGAACAAGTCGTTAAAGTGGCAGCACCTGTAGCAATAAGTAGCCGAAGGGAAAGGTTAGTCTAACAAGCACTTTAAGTTGTTGTTCAATGTTCAATAACCTTTCCGATATTCAATTGTTTGCGCTCACTCGGTCAAGCATACGCAACAATGGTAATTTTATGGTCAAACAAGTGATGCTGCGAAGTAGTTCAAGTGAAGTGGCAGCACCTGTAATTCTGCCGAGACAGAAACAAGCTGACGTGAAAGAATGTGGACAGAAATACAACCAACGCCAAACTGTACACAACCCTTTAACACGGGAGGTATAGAGGCCTGTCCTAGACAGCCTATCCGTCCCTGAATGCATTAGAAAAAACAAAAGCGAACATCTCAAGCTTATTTCGAGTAAATTGTACACGACAGATTCCTTTGCTTGTTTTCCAAGTCTAAAATAGTTGAAAATTAGTTTCCCAAAAATTTGATGAGAATTCAAGTGATTAATAATGAACATTCACATTGGCAGGAATCATGGATCGGAGGATTGCTGCCTCTGTCTGCATTGGTGGGCGGAATCATTGGAGGGCCTCTGATAGAGTCTCTCGGAAGGAGGAACACTATCTTGGGAACAGCAGTACCCTTCGTCATCTGTGAGTATGGCATAACGAACGATTCAATACATCCAATACTGCTTCACTTCCTCGCTCTATTACTTTTCATACGAAGACTAAAGGAATGAAGCCACAAAGAAAATGGTCAAAAGAGCATCGTTAAAACTATTTCAATTCTTCCACAGCTTGGCTGTTGATAGCAATGGCATCCAATGTGGGAATGGTCCTTGGAGGAAGGGCCATCGCTGGATTCTGTGTTGGCATCGGCTCCCTCTCATTTCCAGTTTACCTCGGCGAAACCATACAACCCGAGGTGCGGGGAACTCTGGGATTGCTACCTACAGCTATCGGAAATATAGGTACGTTCTTACGATAATTTGTAAGGGAACAAAAAGACCATTTATAAGAAAGGGTATTAAAATCATGAAATGATCAGATCTCTTGGCTGCGGGCGTTCACAATTCAATTCTAAGTTGCCAGTTATTTGTAAACATAAGCAACGTAAAAAGTATCGTAACATTATATTGAGAACGTGGAAGAAAGAACCTAAACTATTTCGATTTTTTGATGATATCAATACTCTTCAACCATGAGATTCACACGTTTCCAATCAAGAAGTTGTGCTACAATTTTTCGTCAGTTTTCCCGAACAGACCAAAGATGGCGATCTTCAGGTCATATTTTAGGGCATTTGATGATTCCTCTTTTGATGTTTGAAACTAACCTGATACTTGATATATTTAGTTTCTCTGTCACGTTTCAAAGAATAAGAGAAAATTTAAACGCGATGGGCAGCTATTCGAGACTTCAACCAAATAAAATATTCTCCTTAAGTTAACTTATCGATGAATTTCGTCACCCGGTGCACTATTTAAATTACGGTGTGTCGACAAGGCCACAGGTGTAAGCCAACATATTCAGTTGGTATCATTTATATTGTTGGCCTTATTGTTTGTATTGTTGCGAAAGTTGTTTATTCGGTCGATTAGGACGCTACACTGTGTCGGTGGCGATTAAAAGCGTTCATGTCTGCACTCCGCGAGCAAAACCAGAAATTAAATCCTTCCGCATCTAATGTTCTACGCTCACCATTTCTCCCGCGCAATATCCCGCAAATGGTGACCCCGACGTTGTTATTGTTGCCGTACACCCAGTCGTCAAAAAGGCAATCCGTCACTCCACTTCGCCATGCTTTCATGCGTACCATAATAATACACGAAGAGGGGTTCCCCTTTCCTGATAGTCGTTTTAACTTATATTTATAATTATTTATAACTTATATTTCTCATAAACTCTATTTTCGCTTTAAAGGAATTCTGCTATGCTTCGTGGTGGGCAGTTATCTGAATTGGTCCAACTTGGCCTTCTTCGGAGCAACGCTACCCATTCCCTTCTTGATCTGCATGTTCCTCATTCCCGAAACGCCGAGGTGGTACATCTCCAAGAGTAAGTACAAATCTGCATTCTCTGGATATCTTCTTTCCGCCGATGTTCTTTCTAAGGAGTCCGTCCCATTGCAGATAGAACGAAGGAGGCGAGGAAGGCGCTTCAGTGGCTCCGCGGTAAGGACACGGACGTGACGGCAGAAATGCAGGAGTTGGAGAATTCGAACGCAGAGAACAAAAAGTGTCCCATCGAAGTGGAGGAGGGCGCGGCGACGCCGCACAGCAGATGTTCCTCCGTGTCCGTGTCCTCTCTCTTCGACCTCTTCTCTCCGAGCAACGCCAGGCCACTCATCATCTCCGTCGGACTCATGTTCTTCCAGCAGATGAGCGGAATCAACGCCGTCATATTCTACACGGTGAGATTTCCACTAGTAGTGGTCAGAAGGGCTTCGATGTATGAGGTCATTTCGCACCGGGAATCGAACCCGGGACCGCTTTCACCAAAGGCGAGAGCATAACTGACATTTCGATGTGCTAATACTTTAGTACGAGATAAAAGTAATTTAGATTTCTAGAAATCAAATACCTTGTGGTTATTTTAACTATCGACGTGAGACCTCAAATTCTGGAAAACGCTGGAAAATTAATTACCGTACCTAGGAATTGATGTGATCCGCAAGATTCGCAACATATGCATTTACGCTACAGTTACAGCTACGCTAAAAAGCGTTTTCGCTACGGAAATTATTTGCTATAAAGTATATTCGCGAAGGAAATTTTTCGCTATGAACCATTTTCGCTTAGAGCATTTCCGCTATGGAAACGTTTTTGTACAATATTTTGAAGCAAAAATTCTTCGTAGCGAACACTTTTGGTAGCAAAAATTCTTTGTAGCGAAAACGTCGGAAGCGAAACATTTGTGGCAAAAACATCGATAGTGAACCGTCCGTAGCGAATCTTCCCAGACCTGGAAGCGATTGAACCCTCTTCTGAGAGGCAGCTAAGCGTCCCCTAGGTGGCATGACATAGGACATTTACATTCTCATTTTTTTTGCCCAAAATAAAACATCCTAGAATTGAATTCAAAAGATAACGGAAAACCTATACGTTCCTGCAATATTTCCGAAGCATTCATTTATTTCCGAAAAGATATATATAGTATAGTGGAACTCGAACAGGTTTTAGCCATTTTATTTTTTCCAGCTCCTTTTTATTTTTCTAATATGTTGCTCGATTGCAAATAAATTTTGTGACTTTCTCTCAGCGGTCCAACAAAAACTAATTGTTCTTACAATATTTAATTACATCAATCAGTAAACCGAAATCATTACACTTATGAGGGACTAATTTGTCGCGAGGACACGAAAACGTGAGACTATATAGATTAGGAAACACTAAAATACGTATTGTTACACATAAATTCGCGGAGACAGTTCAGGATCAGTTCGGAACTGAGGCGCATGCGCAGTACGCGTTTTGAACTTTCGCGGAGATCCGTAAACTCATCCGCAGCAGTTCCGAACTGATTTTACGATTATAATTTCCTCTGTTTTCGCTAATTGAAATCCTTTCTTCGTCAGGTGACCATATTCAGAGAAGCAGGCACCACTCTGGATGAGAACCTTTGCACCATCGTGGTGGGACTGGTAAACTTCATGTCCACTTTCATCGCAACGGCGCTCATCGACAGACTCGGCAGAAAAGTCCTGCTGAATGTCTCGGGCGTGGCCATGATCATCTCCTTATCAGCGCTCGGCGGGTTTTTCTACGCCAAGGAAATCGAGAAAACGTACCTTCAGGAATCAGAAATGGCCATGCTCGCCAACTTCACGGACTTGCCGGCGAACACTTCCATTTCGTCCATCCTCACAAACTTGGTAAGGATTTCACAACTTTATAAAACAAAAGCGATTTGAGTCACCGGGTGCGGGCAGTTTTTACATGAATTCCTTTATTAATAATATGAAGTTAACCATAAAGAGGAACACGAAAATAAATTACACGAATACCACACGATGCAAATATAAAAAAAATACCAAAATTAACGATTAAAATGTATATTTAAAGAGTGTTTATAGGATTAAAAGAGCAGTGAGGAAAGAAAATAAGTTTGTTAGATTATCAAGTGATGAAAAGCTGAGAAACGCCCTTTCCGACTTATCTACGAAGTTAATAAATAAGTCAATCACGTTAAAGATGTCACCCGTTACGTATTCTGGGTAAACTTAAGTTGCGTGATAGTGCATCGTCACGAGTTTCCTAGCATTCGGTACTTTCACGTTCACTCAAATTTCCTGCTTAGGCCCCTCTTATTTAAGCCCATTTTTTATTTCTTGGTAGCTAATCTCGCTCTTTGCAGCATTTAATATGCTTCTGTATTTCCTTCGGTCTATTCCATATATCTATAAATACGAAACACTTTCCAGGTTGCCTAGGCGACAATTTTTCGTTGCACACGTCCGTATCCCTTTTCCTTTTTTTTCACAAGTCAATAGCACTCGATCCTTGCCGTCTTTACCCTTCCCCGTAGCAGTTCCTCCTGCAAAACCTCTCTGAAGTAAAAAGCAGAACTTATTAACAAATCGACTTGCAATTCTCCAACAGACGGACTCCGCGACGATCAACGGCAGCTTCGCCGGCCTCAACGAGACGCTCTCGGGCTCGGATCTGCCCTTCTCCTTGGCCTCTTGGTCTTGGCTGCCGCTCACTGCTTTTGTCGTCTACGTCGTCGGCTTCTCCATCGGGTACGGGCCCATTCCGTGGCTGATGATGGGCGAAGTCCTCCCCGCGAAGATCAGGGGTTCCGCCGCCTCGCTCGCCACCGCCTTCAACTGGAGCTGCACGTTCATCGTGACCAAGACCTTCAGGGACTTGCTGTCCCTTCTGGGAGCGGCCGCCGTCTTCTGGCTCTTCGGAGGCTTCGTCGTCATCGGTTTAGTGTTCGTGTTCTTCCTTGTGCCCGAGACTCAGGGCCGCTCTCTGGAGGAGATCGAAATGATCCTCACCGGAAGGAAGAAGGACGTGCACGTTCCGCCGGGATACGAGAAGAGGGTGCCGGTGCGCAGGATGAGCTCCATCGCCAACTTGAAGCCGCTCCCGATGGGCGTGTGATTCGCCGCGCATCCCTCCATCTTTTTCACTCTCGCGAAAGATGCGTGCGTTCCGCTGACTCAACTTCCTAACCTTTTAACGCCTTCGACACACATTTACTACTTCCGCAGTATCAAATTTGCTCGGATTGGCTGTGGAAAGAGATTTCCGGAAGCAGGTGATTTTTACGGAAGTGGAAATTACGGGAGAACTGCTAAAAAATACTCGATCGCTTCAGTATTTGTGAAATTTACTAACCCCTTTACTTTAGATCGTTGATATTTAAGAAAGCCCTGTAATATCTAAATAAAAGTGCTAATCCGAGCGTATTTTAGAAAGCCGTCGAGGGCGATCTCGTAAATCCGATCTCCCGAACGTAAAATAAGAACCTACGAAACCGCGAGTGTCAAAGGTAAAGGAAAAGTTGTTCAAAGTTTCTCAAAAGTATTTTCCGAAGTTAATCATTCTCGAGCGCTTTGAACTGAAGCCGTTGAAAGACTTATGCAAGCAAACCGGAAATGGTTAACTTTCGCGTGAACAAACGAATGTAGTTACGCGTATCACCGCACTGCTGTGACAGCACATCATCGATATAGATTGAGTGTATTCGCGGAGACGGTTCAGAACTAGTTCGGAACTACCGCGTATGCGCAGCTCGCGTTTTGAGCGTAAGGAGGAAAATCAACCTGCGCACGCGCAGCAGTTCCGAACTGGTTCTGAACGGCCTCCGCAAGTACACCTATTATTTTTCCGGTAATCTCGGCAGCTTGCAGGACGATAGAATGGAATATACATGAGCAGCCTGCACGTAGTTTATAACTGCTTCTTGACATTGAAACATTATCATTGCCTCAGTCAATTACTATTTATTTTTAAGAAAAATCGCGGAAGCGGGACGCTTCCAATATATAGGCATTGAATTCATCGTGTTATTATCATTCCTTCACATCTACTTTTTCAACTTACATCGCCATTATCATCTTCCCTAACTAATTTACGCCATCTTTATCAATGTATTAATCGACAACGTTATAATGTTTAGCCAACCACCTGAAAACACTGCAGACTGCCAACTCTGTAAGTACCTGAGCCGCGTGGAAGCTGGACAATCGACATTTGTTTGAAGAACCAAAAGTGTTTTGAAGAATCTTGAAAGTGTGACAATTTCCCAGCTGATGAGACGTGGCAAACTGTGATAATCATCCGACGGACATTAATTGCAGCGTGGTTGAGTACATGACAAGTATGACGTCATCTGTTACGAAATAAATGTCACTTATTTCTGAAAAACAGTTGTTTTCATTCCATCCACAATCAAACCTTTCATCTCCACTTTCTAGAACATTCACTCCATATTTATAATTAAATATTTCATCCAAACCAACTTCCTTCATATAATCGATTAATGACGTGTTTATGCAGTGGCGGTTTCGTTATTCGTGCTGCTATGGTAACGTAGTAAAATAGGGTAGCATATACATCTGGTGAAATGAAAATTGATCAAAGTAGAGAAAAATAAAGGATTCGGATGAGGATTTCGATGCAAGAAGTACAGGAACGCTCGTGCGTTCTTAAAAACGTCAAGTTTTCTTTAATTGAAATTGAGTATGACAACGATTTTTAGTTGGAGACTGGGCCTTTCATCAAAAACTACGATTTCATACGAAATAATTACCGTGAAAAGCTTTCCCTTAGTTAAATGTCAATTAAATGCCGCCAGGGAAAGGAAAATGTAACTTCTTCGAGTAAAGGAGATATCACGTCATATTTGGTCGGGTAAGGAAAACAATTTTTTTGCAAAAAGGCTGGATTCATCAATTCTGAGATTTAACATTAGATCAAAAGTTCTAAACATATTTACAGAAGTTCCAGAATATGCTGTTTCCAAATAACGATAGATTCAAAGGTAAAGCCGAAAAGAAAATTCTAAATTGCCCATTTATTGCTTAAACCCAGTAAGTTACAATAGAGGCCAATTTCCCCATAAGAATGCTCTGATACACCGCCTGAAATTTAATTCTCGACAGAAATACAGCCGATAACCAAAGGGCCCGGATTCCAATTAACCAGCGTCATTACTTTATACCAATCGTTTTCGATTGTTCGGCTGCAGACGACTCCGAAAATATTTCGCGAGAAATACACGTAACTTCATTTTTAGTTTCAGTCTGCAATAAGTAACTTGCCAGCATTAACTTATGAGATACAATTTTTTAACTGATGAAATTATCCTAAACAGATAGGATTATAATTTAAAATTTTCCATTGAAAATCAAATGATAAAAAAAGATATCAAAGTGGTACAATTTTATGAATCATTACAGGTACAAATAGTGAGAGATGGGATGATACCAAAACTATTACCAATTCCGACACAATTCCCGATTCTACAATGATAATTCTCAATTACTGTTAATTTGGGAAACAAATAGCTAATGAACAAATCATATTCATCAATAAAAAAATAGGTATAATAATGATACAAAGGCTTATAAACAGAATAGGACATTGAAAAACTTGGATAAAATGTTAAACAAAAAAGGGAATAAATTCTTAACTTAAATCATGTAGTTATCATATTTAAAACCTAGAATTCAAAAAAAAAGATTTGAGAATTTCTTTAGTATACTAAATTTCAATTCTAAATATAAAATAAATATCAAGTGGATGAATTAAAAATGTTCAAAAAGACATTAAAATAAAAATTAAATTTGAAATTGAAACTAGAATAGACTTTATGGAAAGTAAGAGAATTGGGTATAAATAAATAAATTAATTAATTAATTAACAAAGAATTCTTATTTATAAAGGAATAAGTTAAATAGATTCAGATTACATACCATATTTACCCGTCATCAAGATCTAATCATTCAAGTTTTACAGACAGCTCAATCAAAAAAGTATTTATCTATTTATCATTAATCATCAGAAGGGAGAAGAATTATCAGAAATGGAAGATTAAGTTTTTAAAAAATGATTCTTAGTGAATAATCACATCATTCATTCACAGGATTAATTTTTTTAAATTTTCATAATAAAATGTGGCAAGATTCACAGTTTCAATGAAACACAGATAATATATTTGGAGAGATTTAGTGAATTTGCTATGACAAAGATTTATGAAGAGAATGGCTTGCATTACTAAACAAAGAAAAACATCACCCGTACAGATTTCAAAGCAAGAAAGCTCAAAGGGTTTCCAAATATAGCTATAACTGATCCATACATAATTCTAGGATGAAACAGAATCAAAAAATACCTTAAAGAGAATATAACGGGTGGTAACAACCAATATACATTTCATTTTTATTACTAACTCCACATTTCCACAGAAAAATCCAGTTCATAACACAAATATAAGCATTATATTAGTAGTATAGAATTATAACAATATTCCTGGTGTTAGAGGAAGAAATGGCTTAAGTAGAAAATGGAGGAGATGGAATACAAGAAGGGGAGAGAGAGTAAGAAAGGAACTATGGAAATGATAGCTAAGAAGGATTGGTAAAGGCACAGTAACCATCAGTAGTCTTGCAGAGACGAGTAGAAGATGTCTAAGAAAGTAAGGATGAGGGAGTATTTATTGGCATGGATTTAAGGTCTCTGGAAAAAGATAAGTAAAGGAATACCTAAAAGTGATGGAAATCATGGACATTTCAAAACTGTGTCCCATCCAATCAGAGCAGAAGGAAAACCTCAAGTTAATATTTCTCACTAGCCCAATAGTAATAATAATAACTCCTTTAATTGAAACAGGAAGATAATCCCAACTCCATCCATTCTTATAACTAATATTATTAACAGTCACAAACAACCATTGCCTAACCAGAAAATTTGATAACCAGGACTTGAAGCTGGGACCTTGAGGAATGAACCCTAAGCAACCACTGCAGCTAGCAGTAAAATATGTTGTTCAAAAAATTACAGTATTTATTACTGTACATACATAATGAATAAACATATAACCATAATTTTAAGAGGGAAATTTTGGTAAAAGTAATTTAATTTGATAGAAAAGAATTAAAACTCTGAACTTTTCAACCCTTTTTCTCCCAGGCAGTCAATATTTCAGCCAAAGGTTTAAAATTAAATTCCCAGCCATTTATTATGAATAGTGCTTTAAATTTCAAAAGACAAAACAAATTAATTTTATCAAATCTATTGACCTTTTTTCACATTGTGTAATATTTCCAACCTTATAGCTGTAGAGCTGTAACCATGGCAATTTTTTTAAACTATAGCAGAAATATCTTAAAATTACATCT
>KZ308376.1:475228-500211 GCA_000376725.2 Ladona fulva
TGTTTCCGAGTTCAATATTTAAGATATTCAATGAAACGAGATTTTCTGTTGTATATCACGCACTATTATTTTTATCATTTTTCTATATTTTTTGTATAGATAACATGCGGGTTATCTACTAGAAAATACGGTACTATATCACTCTTCAAATTTATATTTCTAGAAAATTAGCAACCTTCTCTCAGATCACTTCCTCTTTTTCAACCACTAAAAATTTTACATTCCATTGATGAGAACCCCTGGTAAAGGCAACTTCAAAAATCCTTGATACATTTAGAAAGGAAGCTGCTTTCCATTAGGAATTAACCTTTGCATGCAATGAGGAAGTTGATATTAAAAATGGAGATTAAGACAGATGAGAAAATCAAATCTTCTTATATAATAGATATTGACAACTTTTCTCAATTAATTTTACATTAATGATCTCAAATCAGATATGAACAAAAAAACCAATTTTTTTCATAATTCCCCTCCCATCAATAATTAAATTTATGCTAGGATTTTCTCACTTATTACGTCTAAAACCAACTACTCCCTGCCATCACATGCGAACACCTATATGCCAATAGACACCTAAATTTTTCCAGAGGGTTTATTTTAATCTTTATTACTTTGGAAAAAGATTTTAAATGAAGAAAATCCTCTTGGGTTGTCTTCATAATATTCCCCAGAAAGAGTTAATGTTTAAGATATTAATTTTTAGGAAATGTCACTTCAAAATCAGATATTTTGATATGCAGACATCTGTAGATGAACAATAAGTTGATTTGATAAATTACAAACCTATTAAGCAATAAATGAAGTTGGTAAACAAATTCACCAAAAATATTATGCAAATCAAATTTTGAGACACATCTTTACATTTGACCAGGAACAACATAAGTGAAAGACAATGTTAATGAGAGCAAATCAAATTAAGGGAATTTGTCCACTAGAAAAAAGTTGGCTACGCTGAAAACTCACAGTGCAATAATGATTAGTAAGTTACCAAGCAGGATAGCCTATGTTCAGCTCGTTACCAATGCCACAATGAAAAGGCACAAATTGCATTTCTGTTTCAGCACAGATATTTAAAGAAGACATACTTATTGTGCTCATGCAACACATAATTATAGTGCTTACCCCATCCTACATCTACATATGTACCCTGCAAGCTGCCTTGTGGCATGTGGCATAGGGTGCATACACCATGACTCTACTTCCCCTTAGCAATCACTTTCACACATCGTTCATGTAAAAAGTGAATTCTTGAGACAACTAGTTCCAGAATCCAAATGGCCCATGTAACAGGGAGGACACACAATATCAGCTATATCTTCTAAGAATGTACTATCTCTGATATCAAGAAAATATAACCCATAATTTAAACTGTATATTCTAGAGATTTCCATTCCATGTCTAAGTAACACTCTGACTTGTAGTAACATTTTTTATGAAACATATAGCCTTTCACTGTAACTTTTAATTCATGAATACAATACTTGTCAATAATAATAGGCACAAATTGGAGGGCATCAACAAAGGATAATTAATAACAGCATCATTTAGTGTTTACATGACACTATAAAATAAATTTAATAGTAGCATTAATAAGTTGAATAAATTAAAATGCATTTTTGAATGAAAATGATGACTAACTCCTTAAATATTACAAGATCATTCAGTTGGAATGCTTTATACAATAACTATTCAGGGAGTTCACATCAAGACACTTTTCTACTCAAAAAAACAAGGGGATATAATAAAAGAACTCAGAGAAAGTGATAGATTAGTGGTTATATCATTTGCTCCATTCCTTCACTAGCAATCAAATTTTTGATTTCAAATTCCTTCACTAGCATTCATTTTACTTGTCAAGAACCTTGAATTTCTCCATTTCTAATTTTCCTTGTGAATAAGCCTTTTTGTAACAACAGCTTTTTTAGAAAAGAAAGAACTTAAATAGTACTTGGCAATGACGACTTCCAACAAGGGACCAGCTTTAAATACTTAACAAATGACAACAGATTACATGGATTTGAATTAAATAGCAATTTACAAAATTATTAAGCAAAATAAGGAACAATAAACAAAACTAAATAGAAGACAACTGAGAAGCTCAAAAACAATATCATAAGTAGTTATGGGATGATTAATCTGAAATAAGAGAACCNAGTGAATCTGAATGACGACTGTTACATGTTCGTAGCATAAAATTAACAACATAAGACGCTGATAATATATTGATTCAAAGAACTCGAAGTCAATTCTGTTGACGCTAGAACTGATTGAAAATTGATACAAAGATTTCAAACTATCTGCCAGCATATTAAGCTCACAAAATTTGCCATTGGAACATGAATCTGTTATAACCTTCACCTCGTATGTAGGTGGTGGTGACTCATTCATATCCAGGTAACCTATCAGAAACGTAAAGTCAACGATGTTCTACACGACAAATCTAGGATACAATGGAATTCAACGATAATTAAGAGCAAAATATTTGAAAAATCAGCGTTTGTTTACATTGTCTACTTAGATAGGGTAAGTATACAACGTATACAAACAGGTTTTGACACTCACCCATCACCTGAACCCTGCAAATAGCGCAGGTATCACACTCCACATCCCAGCTCCACATGGCTACAGCATTCCACTTTTTCAAAGTAAACATTTTTTCAGGCTTTTGAGAATCACCATCGACCCGCTCTGTGTTTTCATTTTCATCTGCCATGTTGAAAGCAGTGTCCAAGTTCATATTGACGAAGGTAAGCCGATATCAAAAACAGTTCATAGAACGCTTCTGTAAGAAATTTAATTGTATTTTTTGTTTTCTGAAATCGATTACATAAGAATGACTTGAAATTTAGAAAACATTTTGACTCATTTCGATTGCTTTGTGACACCTGTTGCTCTTCCTGTTTACATAAGCAGGAAGCAGGTGAGTTGCCGTAGCTTGTACGATCAGTGCAGAGATTTATGCTAATGTCATAGACTTATCTGCTCTGATGGATGTAGAGGAAGATTACATCAGGAGAAGAAAAGCTACACTCACGTACTCGTTTTTTGAAGAAGGTAGAGTGCGAAGATGCGTCTTTGTTGACGCTTTCGTTATCTGCGAATACATGTTATGGTTTCTTTATAGGCGGATTTAATGCTCCAGAAAATGAACACAGAAGATAGTCTCTGTTGGTACCATGGGAAGATTTCTCGTGAAGCCGCGGAGCAAATCTTACGAAATGGTAATTATTGATTTAGCAACTAATTTAGCTGAATGACTACTCCAATGTCATTCGTAGTAACATTTGGCACATTATCCATTCTAGGTGGTGAAGACGGATTGTTTTTAGTTCGAGAAAGCAATACTGCTGTTGGTGATTATGTTTTATCGGTTATGCATGAAAATGAACCCGTGCATTACTTAAGTAGAGAGCAATTGAGCAACTTGAAAAGAAACTTGAGGAGAAAAAATAAGAAAAATTGAAATATCTGGCATTTTAATACACATTTGGAATGAATGCTAACAATCCAAAAATGGATTTACAACATTTATTGGCCAATAATAGAAACTGCAATTCCTGATTTCTAACTTCACTGATCAGAGATTCAAATTGATTATGTGCTCTTGAATGTCATGAAAATATTGGAAATCAATTTGATTCAAACTAAATGAAAATACAAAGTAACAACAAGCCTCAAAACATTATTAATCCCATCACTAAGCATTTGCAGTGCATTGTATCACTTACATGGGAAGCCCTTGTTTTCAATCTCTAAAAAGACTTCCCATACCATCAATTTGCCACCTGAACTGTGGACTTCTTACAAAGAATATTTTAAATTATTCCCTACCAATTCTGCTTAACACTTGCAAAATAACTGCAATAAAAATTACATTCATCTCCATGAATATAAACTCACCCTCTACCAGAAAGGGTTCTCATCATTCAGCCTCTGTAACTCTAATAAAAAAGTATCAAGAATTTCTCATTTCTGACTGCTTTTAGAAGTAATCTGAAACAATTTTTAATAAACAAGTCCTATTACTGTCTTCATGAGTTTCAAAGCGATCCTGTTCCACCCAACTCTGATTAATAAAGATATTATAGTGTCATTAAATTTTAAATATCTACATGATTTTTTATTTAAACTATGTTTTATAATAATAAGTCTTAATGAAACTTATGTTACAAGCTTTTTATATTCATTTCTTGTATGCTTTATTTGTCTTGACTTATTCCATGCCATACTATTGAGGCCATATGAAATCAATAAATTGTTAAAAGTGCTTTGACAGCTATGGTAATTTCATGTAGTCCCTCACTGGGAATTGAACCTGGTACCGCTTTCACTGAAGTTAAACGTTGCACCTGCACAACATTGTGTTGCACATTTGGCTATCCGGGAGCCCCCTATTACAATTTATTGATCAAATGTAAAAATGCAGCTGATGGAATAACAAAATAACCCATTTCAGTAATCATTTCCCCAAGGGAGCAGGAATTGTAAGAAAATTCATAAGTATATAAAGGAAATTAGAAAAACATTGAGGCAACACAATGAGAGAAGAGCAGAAAATTTTCTCATATGTTTCACATTCTTTACATTACTATCTTAAACCAAGTTATAAGATTCTCTACTTACTAAGGCAGGTTGAGAAAAAAAAATTGCCCAGTTCCATAGTTGTACTTATTTCAGGCGTCATACCAAAGCTCACAGTGAAAGATTTTAGAGCATATGCCCTAGGAATCCGAAGAACATAATATAAATATAACGTCGTTTAAAATTTCTGGTAACATAACATAAATTTCAACGCAACTGGAAAAATATTATTTATAAAATTATAGAATTAAAAAAAAAGGCTGGCGAACCACTATCTAATATTTACCAATAATTCTAATGCTTTGAAGATGTTTTCCAGAGCAACATCATCCATAACAGTAGAGTGAATCTGAATGACGACTGTTACATGTTCGTAGCATAAAATTAACAACATAAGACGCTGATAATATATTGATTCAAAGAACTCGAAGTCAATTCTGTTGACGCTAGAACTGATTGAAAATTGATACAAAGATTTCAAACTATCTGCCAGCATATTAAGCTCACAAAATTTGCCATTGGAACATGAATCTGTTATAACCTTCACCTCGTATGTAGGTGGTGGTGACTCATTCATATCCAGGTAACCTATCAGAAACGTAAAGTCAACGATGTTCTACACGACAAATCTAGGATACAATGGAATTCAACGATAATTAAGAGCAAAATATTTGAAAAATCAGCGTTTGTTTACATTGTCTACTTAGATAGGGTAAGTATACAACGTATACAAACAGGTTTTGACACTCACCCATCACCTGAACCCTGCAAATAGCGCAGGTATCACACTCCACATCCCAGCTCCACATGGCTACAGCATTCCACTTTTTCAAAGTAAACATTTTTTCAGGCTTTTGAGAATCACCATCGACCCGCTCTGTGTTTTCATTTTCATCTGCCATGTTGAAAGCAGTGTCCAAGTTCATATTGACGAAGGTAAGCCGATATCAAAAACAGTTCATAGAACGCTTCTGTAAGAAATTTAATTGTATTTTTTGTTTTCTGAAATCGATTACATAAGAATGACTTGAAATTTAGAAAACATTTTGACTCATTTCGATTGCTTTGTGACACCTGTTGCTCTTCCTGTTTACATAAGCAGGAAGCAGGTGAGTTGCCCTAGCTTGTACGATCAGTGCAGAGATTTATGCTAATGTCATAGACTTATCTGCTCTGATGGATGTAGAGGAAGATTACATCAGGAGAAGAAAAGCTACACTCACGTACTCGTTTTTTGAAGAAGGTAGAGTGCGAAGATGCGTCTTTGTTGACGCTTTCGTTATCTGCGAATACATGTTATGGTTTCTTTATAGGCGGATTTAATGCTCCAGAAAATGAACACAGAAGATAGTCTCTGTTGGTACCATGGGAAGATTTCTCGTGAAGCCGCGGAGCAAATCTTACGAAATGGTAATTATTGATTTAGCAACTAATTTAGCTGAATGACTACTCCAATGTCATTCGTAGTAACATTTGGCACATTATCCATTCTAGGTGGTGAAGACGGATTGTTTTTAGTTCGAGAAAGCAATACTGCTGTTGGTGATTATGTTTTATCGGTTATGCATGAAAATGAACCCGTGCATTACCAGATAAGAAGACATGGAGAAGATGCCTTTTTCTCAATCGGTAAAACAATTTCTGTTTCTTAAGCTTCAACCTGTGTTGACTTATTCTTCTGATTTCTGCCATAAAATTAAAACTTTTGAAGTCGTAGTAGTATTTAAGTTTGTGGGTGCGTTAACAGCCTAGGTTATTTGCACCACAAACAGAAATTGTGATTCATGAGCAGATTAGACTCAGCAAGGACTTGGTTTTATTTGGACATGTATTAATTGTTGAAAGTTAAGTAAGATAGTCCTTTTGAAGTCCTCTTTGCAAACACTTCTACTCCGTTTGTTTGTTGATTGTCATATTGTTAGCTTCATCCCTAAAAGTAATCAAGTAAAACCATTGTTTTGTAGGCTCATTGTTTCCAAATTAAATATTATTCTTGTAATTAGTATTGCTTAATGACGGTGATTACTAGTTAATGAAAAATAAATTAAGCCAATTCGTTGAAATTAATGAGGTGAAATTTCATATCTGTAGATGAACATACTGTGCACCATGGTCTAGAAACGTTGATAGAGCACTACCAAGGAGATTCTCATGGACTAGAGACAAGATTAAAAAAGGTATGTCTCAAGGATCCGCCACCTCATGATGCAAGAAGACATGGTCGAACCAATCTTCTTCATAGAGCTACCAAGGAAGGTAAGGAAAATAACTATTTAATCACAGAGTTCTAAAAGCTAAAGAATGCATTTCATTTGTTATTTCCTATTCTAGTCAAGGGTAGACCACTTATCAAGATGAAGTTTTCTGCCTCTTTAAGTGCCATCCCTTTTGACTGTATATGTCATAGTGTTGTTCAGACCTACAAATCACCAAACCTGACTTGAGAAAACAAGAATCAAGAAGAATTTTTATTTTCAAGTCATGCGCTAGAATCAGCTGTCATTTTTTTATTTAACTCTTTCTGGTTGGGTTCGGGATAGTGAATTAATAAATTAGAATACTTGAAGGTGAGAGAATAAGTGAAGGAAAGAGTGAGTGGTTTATAAGAATATAAAATGGATAGTAAAAATATAAAATTCATTAATGTATACATTGTATATCAGAACAAGTTTTCTTTGTCACTGAGAGTTGAATGTAAAAGAAATTTAAATTTAGTGTTTAGTATGAACATTAGATAAACAGATGTGTATGAGGGAGGGGAAACATTGGAAAAAATTAAACAGCTTTTTGTGATTGAGAAAATGGGAGGAATCAGCTGAAATCATTATGACCCTTAGTGGATTGTATTAATTGAAAGTGATGCAAATTACTTTAGAATAAGTTATAATCAGTCTATTTAAACCTTTGAAAACAGTTGGTTAATTTAGGGATTTACAGTCATTTTTGTGAATGATTCAACTGATCTCATGGAAACTAGTGAGAAAACATTTTTCTACAACTTACTTTGTGTATATTTATCAATTTACTTATGTAGTGTATATATGGTACTATTAAAGTTACAGTGTTAAAGAGTGACCAAAATCAACACCATAAATTATTCAGTTGACTCATCTTTTGCCCTGTGAAAAAGAAGTATGTATTTAAATGGATCTAAAAGCTGTCTCATACCCAGAGTTTATTCTAACACCATTCATTGTAAAACAAATAATAAAGATCCAAGTTCGGGGAGTGTAAACATGATAGTCACCAGGAAATAACAAACCAATTTTGAAACAAAAGGAGTTGTATCAAACTCATATGACCATACAAATGTTGGAGAGAAAACTCAGTTGAAGGATTAAACTAAATGTATATTTAAGCCACAATGCTGTTATCCTCAGAGGTTAACCAAAAAATGACAAACTGTTTTAGGTGTTTTACTGTTTGGTTCCCTTGGATAAACCTATAAAGCTTGGTGAATATACTAGAAAATATAAAGTATAGTTTAGGATATCCAATTGAACAATCATGTCAAAAAAGAATAAGAGCATCAGTCAGTGCAAAGAAATTCACCAGAATAAATTAAAAGATTTCATAAATGCAAATTGAAAGTATATCAATTGATGATAAAGCATAAATATTATGAAACATAAAGAATCTAATGTTAAAGTTTACTGTATTTGAAAATTACATGGTTACTGCCTTTAAATATATAGCCTTTTCCATGTAAGAGTGATAAAAATTAGACAAACTTTACAACAGAATGTGTATTACACGACTGGTTTCAACCCCTTGAATCATCAACATTAACAAAGTACCTGATGATTGTATGTTATACATACATCAGTTGTACTTGATGATGACCCAAGGGGTTGATGGTCAATTAATGAACACATTCCACTGCAAAGGTAAAAGTTAGATTTTAATTATTCTTCAGAATGAACAAAATACCATGAATTTGAGGCCAATTAACTAAATTCTACTTTTCCAAGTACTTAAAAGTAATACGTGTGTCTATAATGAAAAATACAAAAATTGTATATTATCTGGCAGGGGATTACACTGTTGTGTCGGAGCTTCTAAAGTGTGGATACCGAAGTGTAGATGCAAAGAATGCCGAGGGCCAGACTGCAGTGCATCTTGCCAGCCGTCTCGGAAATGATGAAATTCTTAAGAAACTTATCGAGAGTGGAGCAAACATCAATTGCAGAGACACTGCTGGTAACACTCCATTACATGTAAGTATATTTTCAAATGTTTTCTATTGGGTTGGGTAAGAGAGAATGCTTTGCATGTGTCATACAAATTGTTAATTAATGGAATCAATTTCCAGCAAGAAATTTTTTTGTCTGTCTCTGACTCTAGTCCCAATCAGAGTTAGATAAAAGCTCCAAATAGCCGCTGGTGGGAATTCTCCAACGGTTAGTTTCTTCGCAAACAACGGCTATTTGGAGCTTTTATCTAACTCTGATGTCTTACAACAGCCGTGTTCCTTTTCCTTATAGATTCTAGTCCCAATGTCACTCTATAAAGATGAATGTATGTAACAAGGAGAGGATGTGAATTATTACTCTCTGTTTTTGATCAAATTTTAAAGGATAATAGTACTCAAAATTTCTTTAACGAAACACCACCCATTTTGGTGTATAAACTCAATAGTTTAAGCTTAAGTAATATTTTAATTTTAGAAAATGAACGGTTAGAAAAGCTGTCTGGTGACTGAAAGCAGCGTAAATGTTTGCCAAAGTAAAACAAAATTGGTAAATGCCATCAATTTATATCTATGCATGCTTCATGAACCATAAGTAAAATAAAGCCAGAATACTTCCAAAAAACTCTTCATGCATCTCTTATGGGAGTATTTTTGAGTTACTGGAGTCATACTAAGGATGTGTTTAGTAAAATAATGTCGATATAATCCAGGAATAAAACACTGTGTACTAGACAACTGAAGCTTACACAGACTTGGCTAAATGGGTGGTCATGGAGCACTCAAAGCCGGCCCAAATAACTTTTTTATTAACTAGTGTTCATTTCTTGTTCATGAAGTACACACAGATATAAATTGATTGTGTTTACCTTTTTTTTACTTTGACAAACACATATTCTTCTTTTGGTTGCTGGATACCATTTTTAACATAGTCATTTGCAGGAATTACAATATTATTTATACTTAAACGATTAAGAAGAAATAAGGAAAAACTTTGTAATTTCCACAGATATATATTAAGGACTACCGGTTTTGGCGGTTAGCCATTATCATGATGTAGGCTAACTGCCAAAACCGGTAGTCCTTAATATATATCTGTGGAAATTACAAAGTTTTTGCTTTATTTCTTCAAAATGTCTTTCCACAAAGTACGGCCAGAGATGATTGATTATATTAAATGATTAAGTTTATATACCTAAAAGGGGGGGTAATTTGTGAAAGCCATTTTAAGTATCACCATGCCAAATTATATCAAAATTGGAGAGTCATAAGTCGTGTCCTCCCCTAGTAAGAAATATCTTACTCTTGTGTTGATGGTGATGAATACTTCCCAAAATTTGATCATATTTGGATGTATCAAGTGGATAATAGAGTATAAAATATTTTTCAAGAGAGTGACTTTATTTTACTTATTTTCCTTTTTAAGTAATGTAATATTGAAACAAATTAATGAAATTTGCTATGCTATGTAAGCTTAGCAGAATTTGTTGGCACAGACATACTTTACAGTACTGATAATCATGATGGATCTTACATGTAAGAGTTAATGATAATTATAATATAGATTTGTGCATACTTTACAGCTTAAAAAATTTCATAATTTACTAGCTTTATCCAAGATTGTAATTTGAAGATTTACATAAAAAATTATTTATTTTCATTGGATTTTTTTGGTCCATTGGCTGTTGGCTTTACTCTTATTTTATAATACATTGCATTTGCTCTAATTTTCACTACTTGTCATTTATTATTTTGATAATATCTTTGATGTGAATGACAGTATGCATGCCAAATGAATCTGCCTAACACTGTGAGGGTATTGGTCCAAATGGGAGGAGCCAATGTGCAAGTGAGGAATACTGAGACAGGTTAGTTCATCTGACAATTTGTTGTTTGTGAGGTGGCATTCTAACTTATCTTCAGAAACACTAAAATCTATGGATAAAACTATGCCCTCTACATAGATATGTTATGGTTATTATTTGCAATGATTCACTCATTTACTGCCGATGAATGGATTATATCAGGGAATTATTGCAAACTTGAATTGCAACGAGTTTCATTGTTCAAAAACTGTGAAACTGGAATGAATTACCTAGTTCCCAAAATAGCTGTCTTATAATACATAAGGTTGATAAAGACACTGCATGAAGATTTTTTCCATCAGATAAACATGTAGTGTCGCATTCTTGCAGTCTCTCTTATATATTGCAGTATTTCCCGGGTCACAACACGCACAAAAGACACGTAAATTTAATGTTAAATTGGCATGTGTCTTATGAGCTGAGGGTGAGAATTTTTTTTTTACATCAAGAATGGCCATACAATAATAATTGTAAACAGTATTGCACTTAGACTTGAGAGTTTTATCTTTCAATCACCGCAGAAGCCTTTCCAGCAATGTTGTGGTTTTGTTTCATTCGTCTGTAAATTGATGCTCTTGTGAAAATTTTGTTTTTCTTTTTTTTTTTTTTTCACTTGCAAGCAGCTTGCATTATTTTGTGTACGATTTTTGCTTTGTCCACCTGAAAAATCACAGTGCATCTTATAGGCTGGGAAATACAGTAAGATAATCAGCAGGGGTATTCACCCCTCAAAACCTACATTTAAAATGGAGTTTCAAGGCCCCTGTTATGTGAGAGGTTTAAAACGTTCCAAAAGCCATTTTTGTTGGTGATCCATACCTAAGTCAGGGTGTCTTCTAACCTGGAGAAATTAGGGAATTTTGTTCTTCTTGAAAACTTAGGGAACTTGGCAGGTAATCTGGAAAAATCTGTTTTACACTCTACAAATGATTATTCAAAAGCTTTTTTTGGGCCACATATTAGTTCAGCAAAAATTCCCTGAAAGGAAGAAGCATTTCAAGGACAAAGTTGTTGTGACCAATTTAAAGCCTAGATGTGCCCCTTCTTTCTACAGGCAATAGTTAGGCAATATCACAAATATGCAAAGTAGGATCGTACAGAGTCTCAGTTACTAGGGGTATCTGCGCACCATCTTGTGCAAAGTCACCCTTACCCGTTTTCCTATCTAATTTTTGTTTTATTATGTAGAGGAATTATTTTGTTTTTTTTATGCTCTCTTATTTAAAGAAATTACTTTCATGTACTTGTATTTTAAAGCTTTTTGGTGATTTCATAAGCTTTAAAATACCTCACAAGCACAGGAAAGTAATTTCTTGAAATTTTAGAGCAGAAAAAACAATTTCTTGGATAGTTCTCTATTATATTAGTTTGGAGACTTGTGTTATGCATCTTTCATCAGTATAGTGCACATGTTGGACCAAATAGGAGAATTTGCCATTTCACTGAAACTATTTAATCTCATTGATTAAAATGTTGAAAAAGTAAAGCATTGTTAGATATAAAATTATTCTTAGCTAAAATATTTTATTTCATCCTCAACTGATAATAATTTTAATGATTCATTATACTTTTAATAATCATCTAATGATGGTCAAAACTAGCATTCAAATTTCTTAACAAGAAGTCAAGAGCTTTGCTTAATTGCATTTAAATAATTTTGTTTATGGTTCACTCTTTGGATGCTTGAATTATTTAAGTATTCATTAGTACGTTATCTTTGTTTCCTTAAAAAGGTTGGGTTCCTCTTCACGAAGCTGCTTACAGAGGGTACTCAGAAGTAGTGAGTGCACTCCTTGCATTGGATGCCCCTGCTCATCCAAGGACGCCTTCAGACAAAACGCCATGTGATCTGGCCCAAGAAGGAGGATTCACGGAATGTGAAGAAATTCTCAGTCCGTAATGTACTCCTTTCCAAGTGAAAACACAGCTCACTTAGGATTTATTTATGTTACGCACAAATTATGAGTTTGAGTCAAAAAATTCCTGGAATATATTTAATATTACTGCACTGACCCATGTTATATTGCATTCTAAGTATTGCCTCTTACTCTCACATACTTCTGGCAACTTTGGCATGTTAGCTTCAAACATTTCTGGAACCCTTCAAAATAAAAAACCCTTTACTTTCTTCTGCATTTTAAGAGCAATGGCTCCAATTAATTTTTTATGTATGAGGTAAGGTAGAAATAAGACAGCAAAGTTATGGGATAGTAGCAGATGTTCAGTGTACAGTAATGATAACTTTTGCTAGGTAATTCTGAGCAAATAATGACCAACATGAAGGGATATTTTCATGCAGTAAAGCCTACTTGTTTTATGCCCTTTAATTCAGATAGCATATCATAAGTGGTGAAGAATTTTCAAGTTATTTCCTTTGCTCATAGCTTGACATTTGGTATGAATTTTTTTAATGACACCTTTTAAACAGGAACATTTTTTCCAACATTACTTTATCTTCTGTGGATGAAGAAGAACATCTACCCAAGATGGTTGTCTTTGATGCTTGCAGCACCCGAGTATTTCTGATTAATTTGTTATATCATCTTTGTAGCTTATCTTCACATCTGAATGATTTCAGGCTTAAACTTCCAAAAAAAACTTGGGATTTAATATCAGAATGCTTAAATTGATTAAATTTCAAATTACAACTACAGGAAATAACCATCCCAGTGATAACTTTCAGATCAACTTCAGCTGATCAGTATTCCTGCTAGTCTCATGCCTTCCCTAGTTGTGATACTATCCTCACAAAAGATTCCCCTTCAACAATCACCTTCCTGACCTCAGGGCATCAGTTCCTGTACCTTTTTGACTCATCTGCCGATTATAACTTAGTGCATGAGCATTGTTCAGATGTCCTGGTTGTCATTATTACGGAAGGGTTTGTCCTTCTGCCATCTATCATGACGCTATCTGCTTTGCTCTTTAGTGACAGTTTCTCTTGCTTTATTTTCTTATCTCTAACAAGGACAGTATATAATTAAGTGGTTGAAGACATAAATTTTAACAGTTACTTTTGAACAATTTCTCCTAACTCTAATTTAAAATGTCTTACTATGAACTTTCTAATTTAAAAGTTACCACATCGTACAGGTTAAGTTATTATCATTTAATTATTATGAATAGATTCATTATTTTCTGTGAGTTTGATATGATGAAAAGGTTGGAATTATTTAAAGTGATAAAGGAGTTGTTACTACATTTCATTTTCCTTTCAGTGAGTATGAATTTTTTGTTTAATGATAACCTTTCAATGTAGTTTGCTCTTCTTGTATCAACAGGAAACTATAAGCCACCAGCAGCAAAGAGTAGCCGCAAGGAATGGTATCATGGGGCAATTGACCGGAGCAGAGCAGTTCAGTTATTAAGGGAGAGTGAAAAGCAGATGGGAGGAGATGAACCTGGGGCAGCTGGGATATTTCTTGTCAGGTGGAGTGATCGCCAGGGAGGAGGATATGTGCTTACCATGCTTCATGCTGGACAACCATATCATTTCCTTATTAGGAAAAAGGTTTGCTATTTACTCAATTTTCAAGATCTTTTCAGTTGTTTTGGATAAAGTTAAATTTATCAATGGAAGAGGTTGTGTAATTGAATCCCATTTTAACAGCCAGAAGATATATAAACTAATTTTCTTGATAGTAAACTATCTTACAATATTATATTATTATTCCAGACTTATAACATTAATATGGAAATAACATGTTTGTAGCAGCCTTAAGAGAGCTCTGAATTGAGTTACTTTGTTGGGCAAATCTCTCTTCTTCACTTATCATGTTCCCACAGCAAGAGCATAACCATATGACAGGAGGAGTTGCATCACCATCACTGCTTGCTCACCTCCAAACTACGCCTAGAACTGAAGACAGTAGATTTTGGCTAGAATTTTTTATGAAGATTCTTGAAACCAATGTTCCAACTCTCAGATTTTTTTATTATGGATTCTCAAGTTTGGAGTTAAATAAAAACTAATGGCAATCAAAAAGAAGAATAAGTTGCACTTAATTTTAGCTTTTTTCATCCTCGTTCAACCTAACTATACAATTTTATTCGGTAGATTTTCATCACAAATAGATCGAAAAAGTGCCCGTTATTTCGTTCTCCTTAAAGGAGTATTGACTCGGAAATTTTATTTCTCCAAAACTATAAATTTGTCCGGACAAACTTTTATTACAATATAANGAGTTAAAGAAATACTTAACAAAGGATCAAAAATATTGAAAATTTTTATCAGTATTTAGTAAGTTTCATTTTGCATTTAAATTGTGTAATACTTTTTAAATTTTTTGTTTTTATGTGGTTGGTATTTTGTCACAGGTAGAATGAAAAAAGTTCTCAATTTTTTGCACTCTTTCGGGGATGACTATACTTGTCCTGATGGGTAGTTCCTTTTCTGACGTGGCCGAGTTAACTCGTCCCCAAACCCCAAGGCTTTCTTTTTCTTTCGTGCTCAGGCCAAGTATACTCGTCACCTCAGAGCAGTTATTTCTTGAGATGTTAGATGGCGCACATGGACTGCAAAGTCAATGCATCTAGTGGATATTTTGGAGATTATCTTATTTTATCTGAAGGAGTTGGCTATAATATTTTGTATAATTTCTTGCATGCTCAACTCATTATACTCTTATGAAATGCTAATCATTTAGTTATTATCTCACTTGAAATATTTAGAGGTTTAGAAATTCACTGTATATGCAATCCAATTCCATAATTTCAATTTCTATATATTTCCCGTAATTTCTACTCTTTGCATGCGTTTACTTCAATCTTCAACCATGCATACTATGGTCTGAAACACAATTGGGGTGTATTGTTATTTTTTATTATTTTTATTTCAACTCCTTTCGCTATATATCTTGAAATCTTTCAGGAATACTTCACAATCGTTAATATCACCAGCCAGCCAGCTTTTTGTTCATACCTATAATTATGTCAAAGATGTTACTTCAGATGAAATGCTCAAGATCATCTACTATATTTTTAATGCTCCTACAATTAATTATGGCAATCGATAGTTTATTTATGTTTGGAGAAGCACAAGTGTCACACTGTGGATCATTTATGCATTGACACAAATGAGAAGTTCTTTCATGCATAAAATGGCTGAATAGAGATGGATGATGAATACTTCTAGTGTATCTTTTTGCATTATATACTCTTTCCTTATGTCATTATGAATCATGTCCTTCTTAGTGTTGTCCCTGTTTAGTGTATTTGTAATCAATGAGAGAATCTTCTTACTTTTCTAAGGAACATTTATGCACAAATTATGGTTAGATGTGCAAGAATCTTTCTATGTTCCAATAGTTCCGATAGCAAATGATGCCTACTTTTTGATGAAATCCAAGCCAGAATAAAAATCACAAGAAGAATGTATTTATGTGACCATGTGTGTGTCCAAATTATAGAATGAGACAGTTGAACATAAATCAGCTTTGTGGTTTCTTAATACAACTGAAGAACTTTTATTTCCCATATAGTTCCATGAATAAAATTCACTTTTAAAAACTGGAATTGAATATTTGGTATACTATTCCAACATAATTACAACAATATCCATTTAATAGCTAATGAAATCTGTAATTTATTTTATGGTATATATATTTATTGCTACTTTGCTCTTTTTTTTAGGATAAATATTATTTTATAGATGATGGTCCATATTTGGAATCCTTGGAGCATGTGATAGGGCATTACTCTCTGTTATCAGATGGGTTGCCTGCGCTGCTGGGACATCCTGTTGCTCCAAAGGTTGATCCACCACCCCCTCCTCTCCCCCCTATGCCGCCAGATCTACAGTCTCCCCAACAATGCCAAGCCAATGGAGTAAGTTGATTCAACCACAGTTTTATTCTTTGGAGATAAAGTAATTAGTAAAGCTTTTGAAAAGTTTGTAAACTTCAGTCACCTACAACTTTTTAAAGTTTTCTTGATGTTATCTCTTATTTGTTTGAATCTAGTGACATTTCTTCTTCTTCAATCCTTGGATTGGTCTGCAGCAGTCTTCCAGTTGGCTCTACTTCCTGCTTTTCATTTCAATTGCTTATACTTGGTGCAGTCAACATCTTCCATTATCTTTTGTATGTATCTAAGACTTGGTCTTCCTTTACATCTCATCCTTTCTGTCATTCCTTCTACTATTATATTCATCAAGCTTGTGGTGTGCAATATGTCCAGTTAGTCTTACCCTCCTGTTTCTTACACTTTTCCAAATGGCATTGCTATCCTCTACTTTTTGATAAACTTCTTTATTCGTCACTAAATCCTTCCAACTAATCCTGAGCTTCCTTCTATAACACCACAGTTCAAAAGAATTTAGTCTTCCTCCCTATTGGTCTTGTTTTGCATTTGTATAAGTATTATTGGTCTTGTTTTGCATTTGTATAAGTATGTAAAACATGGATCTTTAAGACCATTCCTGCTTAGAAATACTAGGTAACACTCCATACATATGATTTTACTTATCTTTTCCTTGTTCACAGGTTAATATTGTTTGTCATAAATAGGAGTTTCTTTTGGTTTGGAGCCATATTTGCTTGTCTTATCCTCCTCACTTCCATTTTGCTTCTCCCATCTTCAGTTATTCTGCTTCCTAGATGCATAAATTCATTGACTTCCTCTAACATTTTCTCATCTATGATCACTCTAACTTTAGCATTTTCTTGTCTGTCCCATACCATCAGCTAAAGTTTTAATTTTGTTCAGCTTCATAGCTTCACAAGTGATATGAAATCCTCTTGAAAGTAAAAGTTAATTCAGCTTTTGCTTAATTCATGAACAGTTATTAAAATATATTTTTGTATGTTATTATGAAATATTATGTTCAAAAATTATTTTCAATCATAATAATGCATGGAATTATGATTTATTTACATTTATGAGTTGTGATTTGAATATAATTATAGTTAAGTTTAATATGTAAATTGACCTGAGAGACACTATCTGAGATGAATGTATTGTTTCAGGTGGCAATGAGCATCCCTCCGCCACTTCCTCCTTTCCCCAATCGTTCCCAGTCCAGTCCATCCTTCTTTGCTTCTCCCAGAGGAGTCCCTTCCCTTGCCCCTCTGTCTCTTGCCAAACCTAGTCCTAACAAGAAGAAAGAAGAAAAAACAGCAGAGAATATTAAGTCCCTCTCGAAAATGAGGAATTCTCAGAATTGTCTTGCTGAGAAAGGTAATTTACTATCTCAAATATTGTCATTTTTCCTTATTCTTCATTAAGATCAAGTTTGAGATATCAGTGGCAATGAATCTCTGGGATGAAGGATTTGGTGCTTTCCCGGCAAAGGTGCTGTAGGACCCGAGAAATTTTCCTACAATCTCTGGGATTCTCAGCTCAAATAGTGAAATAATTTAACCTGATTTTAAACATTAGAGTTCTCTAACCTTTTTTATGTTGCTACATTGCTATCATGAGAAACATTTTTGAAATTGATTAAATTTTTTTTTTAGAGTGCTTGTAACAAGTTTTTTTGAAAGATCTATCACAGATTTCCATTGATATGAATCTTTCTTGAACATGATGAGTATTCTCCAGCAACAGTTATTCCAAGAAATATTCACTATTCTCTTATTTAGCCTTTCATTTGAACTATTAGAACTTTTTCATTTTGTATAACTGCATATGACCTTTGTTCAATGTAATTGGCATGTATCTCTAATTCAGTATTCATATCTGTGCTTCCATATTTAATCTTGCTACAGAACCCTTGCAGCTTGAAATGGAAGTTGTGGAACCACTAATAGTATAGTTTAAAAGTGGAGAAATTTAATTGTGAAAATATAGATTGGTATGTGCTGCATTATTCTATGGAATACCTGCAGGATGATAAATAATAGGTTCTTGTTAATAGTTTTCCTCTCCTGTAGATACACCTTGCTCTTCTCATAGAACTCAAGTCTATTCTTTGCTGAATCTTAGGGTGCTATAGCAAAAAATCTAAGAAAAGCTGGAGATTAATAGCAGATAAAATTATCTATGCATCACAAAAATGTAGTAAAATTTTCTTAGGCAGTCACAAAATCTGTCCCTTAATCACTTTTTTACTTCATTTACAGTAAATATTCCAAGGGATTCTATTGTTTTGGGAGCTGTGATTGGAGAAGGTGAATTTGGATCAGTTTATCAGGGAATATATACTCTTCCAAATGGAACTAAGGTTAGTTTGATAGGTAGCTGAGTGCAGCCTTTTTTATATACATTGCAAAAAGTCAATTTTCTTGTAAATTTGGTGATCAGCCTCTCATCACTTGATGTGATGAAGACAAATGTTAATTAATTTGATGTACATTGTTTTACATCATATAAGATGCATTTCATTTCCAAATTTATGTCTTGAAAAATGACTGCAGGTCTTACATGGCAGAAGACGGCATTGTTAAACTATTGCAACAGATAGAACCGAATAAAGTTCCTGGTGTGTCTTCAACCTTACATTGGGTCCTTATATTCTAATTGAAAAGAAGTTGCTTGATCCCAATGCTATAGTTCATATTTATGTTCATTGTGATAATTTCGCCGCAGTGTTAGCTCTTTCCAAAGGGCGCGGCATATTGTTTTTCAATGTATTGTACTGCAAATTGTATTTGAGTTTAATAAAGGAACCGTCACTCAGCATGACTTGGAGGTTCGTCTTGGGTAGGCTGAATCCTGCTGACCGTCCTCGGACTGTCCCGGTTTGAAATGCTTGGCCAGCACTCTCAGCCAGCCGAGTATTTAAGCCGGGCATCCGGGATGGGCGGATCTGTCTGGAACAGTCTGTGCGGGGCAAACCCCAGATCATTACCTTTCCCGTCTTTTAATAATGCATGAATATACATGAATTGTAGTTGCATCATGTGAATGTTTGATTAATGCCATCCCTTTGCCAAGATCTTGATGCATTTTAACTTCTGAACTGAAGGGCTTTATAAAATGATAGTTAAAATTCATTGTAGAAAAATGATAGAAGTTCAATTTGATTTTGCAGATTGATGTTGCCATAAAAACTCTGCATCATGAGCATGTCCAGACTAGTAGAGATGAGTTTCTTAGAGAAGCTGTTGTGATGATGGATCTAAACCACCCGTGTGTGGTCAAACTAATTGGAATATCAGAAGGACAAACCCTTCTCATGGTAAGTCATGTGCTTTTTCAGTCATTCTTAATTTACCCTTTGCTAAAGAAGCTTGGTTGTGATGTTATATATTTCTCAAATTTATCGATTTTACTTTTGCTTATTGGAAGTAATTATGTCACAAATTTTAATTTTTATAAAAAATGGGTCTCCCAAGGAGAATGTCCAGCAGAACTGGGACTCAAATCAGGACTCCATATTGCCCTATCTGTGGTCGGTTTCTCTGACGATCAAGCTATATTACCTGAACATAAACCCTTTCCTGTAAGCAATTGGCTTTTTGCTTATGAAAAAAGAAAGAATGATTCTCATCACTATTCAGTATTCATCTTTACGCTCCTGGTGGTGTCTGGGTTAATATGCCAGGTCACACCAAGGTCCCGGGTTCAAATCCCAATCAAGGAATGGATGTTTCTGTTAAACTAAGGGGTAATTGTGGGAGAGTTGTTGAAAGGCTAAAATTCATTCCAACAAATTCATGATTATAATTATTATACTAATTATTGACCTACAAGTATAGCCACTCATTGTTGAAAATAAACTAGATGTTCCTAGCAAACTGTAGTCTTTCTTTGTCAAGGAAAATTTTTCAACTAAGTGAACTTTTGTAGATGTGAAATTCAGCTTTTTTCACAAATATATGTATTAAGTTGATGAATAAATGCAAATTGATTTTGAGAAGCTGTCTCCAAGAAAATGTTGGAATATGTTGAAGTACCTTTGATAGTTCTAAAGAAGAAACTTACATGAAAATGTCTGACAGGACTGGAACTCATTTCCAGTTTTCAACTTTCTGTCGAATTATTATATCCAATTAAACTATCGAGCTGGAACATCTTCACAGGAGATTTGGGAGAATTGTTCTGATGTACTTTTTCATTTCCTTCGTAATTTTCCTAGGTGCATGCCTTAACCTGTGAAGTAGAAGTGGGAACTACCTAATGGTAAAAATCAAATTATTCAATTGTTTGCAGCTGTCTAATAATATGAATATATGGCTTTGATTTTTCTCTCACTCCTCCCAACCTAATGATTCTATTCAGTTTTTTGCTCACTTCTCACCATTGAGTAAATCTATTTGATGTTTCACTCATTCACACGTGTTCAAGTAAAGAGGGGAATTCAGATGTGTTGTGCCATTTGGTTTGGGTGAAGTCCCTCATTCAGAGATAAGATGCTGATGAAGAAGATTTTTATGATTATCAAACCTAAATGTAGTAATGTGCTCAAGCTAGAACGTTTTCCTTCTTAGCAGTCTCAATGATATTTCATAGAGTGAAAAGAAAAAGAGATATCACTTGCTTGAAAATAATAAAAACAAATTTAATTGATTTCTCGTGATAACATGAAAGATACGATGAATATACATTAAAAAGGATTTGATAAACTGCCGGCCATTAGCTAAGAAAGCAAGTGAATTAATTCATTAAATTCTCTTACAAAATCATTAAATTCTCTTACATTTTACGGATTGGTTGTGAGTTATTTTACCCACCACATAAAGTCGTAAACCTTTTCTGAATATAGTGTTCTTTAAATTAGGTTTTTCTCACTAAAATCATGTTAGAGTTATTGTTCTGTTTGGCTTGATTTTTTTTTAATTTTCTGTTCTTGGTATGTATATGTTTGTCTATATAGAAACTGAATTAACAAAGCACTACTAGTATTCATATTTTATATTTGCAGGTACAGGAATTATTATCTTTAGGTTCAATGCTGGACTTTCTTCTTGAATCTCCACAGCAAATCAGCCCAGCTTTTGAGTTAAAACTATGGGCATCTCAGATTGCTAGTGGTAAGAATTGCATGGAAAAATCTATGAGATGAAGGAATAATAATTTAAGTAAATTCTTAAGTGTGCAGGAGGTAGCTTCTCAACTAAGAAGTTTTTTTCTTTTATTAATTTTTTATTGTTATTTTAATGAAAGAATGAAATAATTGGTCTCATGCGCTGTAAACAAAATGTGTAGAGTAAGTTCCCCAAATTATCCTTATCATCTGATCAGCATGTTATATCAATAATAAATTGCTTCGTCTTAGGGAAATATTCATCAAGTCACCAGAGCCAGAGAAAGATATAAATAGTTACATTACCATCAAAGTGAAGGATTCTCTAATCATTTTCAATGTGCGGTTGAATAAGGTCATCAGATTTTTATTTATATGGCATTTTTCTTATTCTTTTTTGTTATATCCCACTGATGTGTCCAATGTCTTATGCGCGAATTAAAACTTCTTAAGTTTTTGTTGGGAAATTAAAAAGCTAATAAAGGAAACTATGGGGAAAGCATGCAGTGTAGAAGAATCTACTTTTAAAGAACATGTAGGACTAAATGAACACAGCTGAACTTGTAAATATAATGTTTGAAGTTATTCATGAGTTATTCGTGTAAAAATAGCCGAACATATTTTGTTCTGATTTGTTATTCTGTAGCAGAATTCTCTGAAATCACCCCATGTATATTCATTATATATTTGTTTGGAATTATTTTCAGGTATGAGTTACTTGGAGAGCAAAGGTTTTGTTCACAGAGATTTGGCTGCTAGGAACATTCTTTTGGCATCCAAAGTTCATGCAAAAATATCAGACTTTGGGTTGTCAAGAGCATTAGGAAGAGGGAAAGAGTACTATAGGGCAACTCAAGGTGGACGATGGCCAATAAAATGGTTCGTATTGATTGCTGTTATATCACAATGGTGATTCCTTTTACCCTCTCTATATTCCAGTTAAGTAAGGCCTGCAATGAATCTATTTTAATCTCAAATTTGCAGGTATGCTCCAGAATCTTTCAACTTTGGAACATTTTCACATGCCAGTGATGTGTGGAGTTTTGGAGTTACACTCTGGGAAATGTTTTCTTATGGAAAGCAGCCATATGGAGAATTAAGGGGAGCTCAGGTAATTATTTTCTTTTCCAGGTATTGTTTTTCTTAATTGCTTTCTTTTGAGAAAATCTAAGGTACAGATGCCAAAAACAGACTCAAACCTTGAAAGTGTAAAAGCATCAGTTGTTGCTTGCAGATTCAATAAGGCAGCTTTTCTCAGAGAGGGAAAATTCCTTACATCTCTACATTTTCTAATCAGATATTATTTTATGCATTAGTCTCTCTTATTACCTTTTCTTTTAATTTTCAATTTCAATCAAGGCTTATCATTCAAAAAATTTTAAAACATTTCAGTGATGGAATGCCACCAAGTGAAGGCCAGATGATCTTGTTTATTTAAAAAATGAATTCATTTTATTCAATTGTTAACGTATTATGTCACTATTGATGAAATCTAAGTTTATTATTACTATCATTACCATAAAACCTTTGGAACATTGGATGATAGGAGGAAGTTTCCTACTTCTTTATATGGCACCCATCCACAAAGTAGAGCTTGGACATATTATGTTCATTTATCTTTATTCTTGAGTTGCTCAGTTAAGGTTTTCTATTTCCTAAAGATAGCTGGAATTTATAAGAAAATGTTTTTTCATTATTCAAACAGACCACATGTGATGGAGAAACATTCAGGAGCAAGAAATGAACTCCATGTTTATTAAGCTGTTCTGTTATTTTCAAAACTTATCAAAAATGTTTAGCCTAAACACTGAAGAAGAACTCAGCTGAATTTCGTAAACTTATATTTCCTTAATTTACTTTAGGTTATTCAGTTAATAGAGAGAGGAGAGCGTTTGCCAAAGCCAGCACGCTGTCCAGATGCAGTGTGGGAGTTGATGAGTAAGTGTTGGGCCTACAACGCTAAGGATCGACCTACTTTCTCTGCTCTTTCTGAAGCATTTTCTACTGATGCGGAATACGCAAATGTACAAGAATTGGCTTGCAGTATAGTTACATCGAGAGCAGAAGAGGTGCGATGATTATATTGGCCATATCAGAGAGTCATTCTAAGGTACCTAATCATGATTATATAGAGTTAAAACCCCTTGAAATCTTTAACTCTTCATTAAATGTTTCTGTTTGTTTGTATAGACTGGAGAAATGAATGAAATGTGTTATGAGAAGAAAGTGCTTCCATATTTTGCTGTGAAGTTTTGCTAAAGTGATACTGTATTATTATTCAGTAGTTACAACGATTTCCTCATATTCCTACCCCAAAAAATTTCAAAAAGATTTTCGGTACTTAGTATTTAATGGACATAATTCATTGTATATGAAGATTTTCTAAAGAGAACAAGTGAATGTTTTGCAAGACTCGATTGGAAGTCTGTTGTTAAAGAAAGTGATTTTTTGTTGAGAAAGTTGTGCTGTGAATTTAGTAAGTTCTTCCTGAGAATAATTTTTTTATGTCTTTAAATTTTAAATGTGTATATATATGTATTTGCTGTTTGGAATGGTAAAGCATTTGAATATCATTTTAACTCAGAGGAAAGGTAAAATGCATTTATAACATCTTGTTAAAACCAATTTTTAAGAATGAAATATTTAAAGAGGAAATAATGAAAGTGATAGAGACCAAGTTTCTATTGCACCAAATTGGTTGGTGTTACATCAGTCAGAGATGAATGGTTTCTGATAGTGTGGTAATGTTCCTGAATTTCCGACTTCTTATCTCATCAGAATTCTTCTGTTTTTTATTCATAGATATTCAGAAACAATTATATTACGAATGAACTCTACATTAATGAGAGGAGACTATACAAATTACTCTGTTTGGTGACACCATGAAGACCAAAGCAATAAAATAATCATGTGATGTCTAAAAAATGTGTAGTTTTTTAAGACGGTAACAGTTACACAATAAATATCCTATATCAAAAGACAGAATTTTGTTTATTCCTATAAATAATACATTTTTTAAATTTCATAACCTCCCAAATATTGCCCTGTATGGGGTATACCCTTCCTTCCTTCCTCTCGGCTCTACAGCTCGGGGTGAGCTTTGGCCTCCTGTACAATATGCCTCCATGTCTCTCTGTTGAACATCTTTCTCCTGCATCCTTCCACTTTCATCTTTCCAAGATGTTTCTCTACCTCCTCTAGCCATTTCAGCCTGGGTCTTCCTCTCTTCCTTGGTGCATATATTTTCCCATGCAGTATCTTCTTTGGCATTGCAGACTCCTGCATTCTTCCCACATGTCCATACCATTGTAGCCTCTGAGCTTTTACGAACCGTACTATGTCTTCTCCATTGATACATTTGTTTAGTTCTTCATTGTAGCGTATTCTGTACTCGCCTTTTTCTATAATCGGTCCATATATCTTTCTCAATATTTTCCTTTCA